>CAUYON010089219.1:0-24406 GCA_963573935.1 Arctocebus calabarensis | reverse complement strand
AAAAAAAAAAAAAAAAAAAGTCCAAAAGGATAAATATATAAACTAGAAAGAAGTGGTCACATCTCCCTTTAAGAAAAACTCAGAAAGCTGTTCCAAGGGAGGAAACATTTCTCTTCTACATAGCTAATTTTGAACAATATTCTGCATATTTATACTTTTCATTACATTTATTCCTATAAGAAGATATCCTGAGCAAAAAGAAAAATCCCTACAGTAAGTCATGCAGAACAGAGTTCTAGGTTACTACATAAAGAACAGGAAACAGAAAAGAGGAAGAATGCCCGCAGTTAAGAGATGAGGCAACACTGCCAGTCTCTTCTTTTTAAAAAAGTGCCAAATAGATGCATTCACTTAAACATGATCACTTACCTGCTTCTCTTTCTTCTGTATTTTCATTTTCATCTATTGAAGGAAGATATTTATTTCTGTAAAACATTAAAAAGGCAAAGATTATGATAAAACCAAAATAAAGCATTTTGATCATCTCCAGATTAACTGAGACATAGAAGGAAAACATGAAATGGAAGGTTACTTCCACAGAACATTTCATGTCCAACTACCCTGTGAGCCATAAGTGTAAACCTAATTCTATCTAACCTTATCCCAGACCCCAATTTACTGCTCTAGACAGGATGAAGTCAAAAAGACACTATCTTGGCTCGGCGCCTGCTGCTCAGTGGTTAGGGCGCTGGCCATATACACTGGGGCTGGTGGGTTTCAACCCAGCCCAGGCCTGCTAAAGGACGACAATTGCAACAACAACAACAAAAATCGCCAGGCGTTGTGGTGGGTGCCTTAGTCCTGGCTACTTGGGAGGTGAGGCAAAAGAATCGCTTAAGCCCTACAGTTTGACGTTGCTGTGAGCTGTGACACCATGGCACTCTACTAAGGGCAACAAAATTAGACTGTCTCAAAAAAAAAAAAAAAGGTACTGTTTTTATAGTTAAAATAATGTCTACAATAGATAAATTAAGAAATAGAAATAAAAGCAATAAAAAAGAAAGCTAAAAGAGTTCAAAGTAATTTTCTTCAAGGAGTGAAACAGGAGTTGATATGAGGTAGGTAGGGCATTTCACCTGCATTTCATAACAAGCTCTCCTACATAATTTGATGTTTTAAACTATGTGCATATATTACTTGACAAAATAAAGTCCACTGTAATATTTCATATTTTTTTAAATGACTGATTTTACTCTACTCAATACTTGAGCTCCCATCTCTTTTCCAACTATAACGTCCTTCATGACATTGAACTTTTTCTCATAAAAGACTTGTGAACACCCTAAGCGCATAGCAGTTGGCTTTAGAAATGCAAAAGGCACTGAATATCCTAGGAAACAGAAAGAACCATAGTCTATACAAGGAAGAATGGTGGGGGCAGCTGTACCACTAACTAATAGTACTGCCTTGGGTCTGAAATTCTCACCTATTCACCTACAAACCATGGAAGGATCACAGAATCTCAGCTTCTGGTTCTAGCCTGGATGTAAGTAGACACTGTCTCATATTTCCTGGTTATCCAACACAGCTATAGAATACCTCTTACTCAGAAAACCATACCAGACGTGCACAATTACCCTTAAGTTTCACAATTACTTCTCATTGCTAAATGCATGTGATAGTAGGCATTAAGTAGAGCTTTAAGATTAAAGTGAGATAAGTATTTGAGGTGGTGGATCTGTTAATTATTTTAATCATTCCATACAGTGTTCATGAATCATAACATCGCTTCATACCCCATAAATATATACAACCATAACTTGTCAATCCACAGTTATAAAAAAAGGTTAAAGTGAGATAGTCCCAATTCTAAGTGAGTAGGTGGCATGTTTGATGCAAACATAAAAATGGAAGACATGATTCCAATCATCCTTGGGACTACTATTACAGCTTATCATTTTAATGTCAATTAGGATCCCCCTCCCCCAAACAGGCATTTTTCTATAAAAAGGACCATAAAATGCCATAGATTCTCCCCTGGAGAGACAAGTCTTCCAGGATACTGCTGTATGCAAAGAACACAGTGGCCAAGCAGGCAGTCAGGTCCCAGAGACCAAGGGAAAGGGGAGGCCGGCAAAGAACTGGCTCAATCAGGATAAAGAAAAGTCCAGTTAGCAAATGGGGCTTTTATGAATCACTGCAAGGGATCTGACAGAACAATTAATCAGCTCAAGAAAGGCATAAATTCCAGACAAACGGTAAGTGCTCCCAAACAGGATAGTTAAAAAAAAAAAAAAATTCTTGTCTAAGCGTCATTACAGTGGAGTCAGTTTTAGGTAAATTATGTTAGTACAAGTTATCTCCTTATCTCTGACATCATCAAGCATCACAAACTGCCACAAATTTTAAAATGAAGAAACAAGTTTAGAAAAGAATTCCGCTACTAAAAAAAAGATAACTATTGGCTAGGTGTGGTGGCTCACGCCTGTAATTCTAGCATTCTGAAAGGCAAGATGATACATTGCTTGAGCTCATGAGTTTGAGATCAGCCTAAATAAGAGTGAGACCTCCATCGTTACTGAAAAAATAGAAAAACTAACAAGGCATTGTGGTTCATTCCTGTGGTCCCTGCTACTCAGGAGGTTGAGGTATAAGGATTCTCAAGCCCAAGAATCTGAGATTGCTGTAAGCAATGATGATGCCATGGCACTCTACCCAGGGTGACAGAGTGAGACTCTGTCTCAAAAAAACAAAAAAGGATTATGATTAATAAGATCTATGTGCTCAAATAAAATTCTGTCCAACAAAATGAAATCATTATGAGCTACGAAAAATTCCATCAATGACTAATAAAAATTAGTTTTTAATGTATAAGGAACTGATACAATTATAATGCAGCAGAGAACAAAAAAACACAACATCCGATTCACTGCTACAAACTAGCACCAAAATAAAAAGAAGCAGGGCCCTAACACTGCCAGGAATGTGGGGAAACAGGTCCTAAGCAACATTGCTAATAGCACTTTTAAGTGTTTCAAGCTTTCTGAAGAGCACTCAGGCAATTTACAAACTGTTCCAAATCCTTTCATGTGCCAGTTCCACTTCAAGGACTACATCCAAAGATGGTAGGAAATAAACCTGACCCTCAGATGAAGCTCAAGGATGAGGTAAGTGAAATGTGAAAATACCTATCACAGGAGACGTGGGCACTGGAGAAGGCCTGTGACTCCTGGATTCTCACAGGGCCCAAGGAGGTCAGAGAAGGCAGAGGAGCACAGGCTGGAAAGGCAGGGATAACGCAGTGCAGCTTGAATTTGAAGCGTTGGAGGAAAAGAGGTGGTGAAATATGCAAAACCAAATCTTTCTCCTGCCCCATTCTGAGAGAAGATAATGTCTACATGAAAGTCAAGTGTGTCAGAGTGATGTTACTGTAGAATAACTGCTCTAATTCCCTGAAAGCAAACTCTGGCAAACCTCCTGTTATGAATCATTTCTAGCACCCTGATGAATGGCAACACACCAGCATGCAGCCACCCCTCCAAGATAACAGGTGGCATCAACATCACTAGAAGCTCAATAAACATTTATTGACTTTTAC
Organism: Arctocebus calabarensis; assembly: GCA_963573935.1. Taxonomy (NCBI): domain Eukaryota; kingdom Metazoa; phylum Chordata; class Mammalia; order Primates; family Lorisidae; genus Arctocebus; species Arctocebus calabarensis. Next base: position 20,868 of record CAUYON010089219.1, on the reverse strand, counting down.
TTCTCTAAATAGCACCCTATAATTTGCAAACAATCTCTCTTAAATTACCTCTACTTTTTAAACCTGTTTTAATGGTACGCATTTTTAAAAATATGAATCTCTTTTTGTAAGGCTAAATTTTATGTACCAGGAATAGATGAAAAGATACACCCTAAAGCTTGTACTTCCGCACAACACTGGAATTGGCTTTACAGCCTCTGTTGCTGTGTTGCCACCACTCAAAAGTTATGATTAGATCCTTTTGGCTGAATAAAGAACAAATCAAACTGTAATTTCAAGGACTCACTACTTAATTAGAAACATAATACAGACAATTCTGAAACCCCTCACTGTGTGGCCAAACCAGGAAATTTATCAACAGGGGGAAAAAAAACACGTGTATAACTTGTGAATCATGGAAACTGGTAGGACTCCTGCTCTCCCCCTGCACTGCAATGCTGTGTACTAGGGTAGCATTTAATTAGCTTCACGAGAAAGTAAACTGCTAATAATGTTAAAAAAAAAAAAAAAAAGCAATGCATAAAAGTTCCTATTTCTTCCCACACTCACCCATTTAACAATACTTCTATAAGAAACACGGGTGCCAAATTTCACTAAAAACGTTTTTAGAGTTTTGTTTTTATTATCTCTCTCCAGTTCAAAAATTCAGCAACAGTGCTTGTGCCATTTCTAGGTTCCACAATGCTGTGTTATGAACATTTAAAAAACAAAACATGGAGTTCACACTATTGAACCATTCATTCACAGAAATCACTGAAATCCCTACACCTTGAGAACTTGGCCATTCTAACAATCCTGCTCACACCAAGAGTCTACTTCATTATGGGACTGTGTTTTTACGAATGCACACAGCAGATCTCCACTGTGGACCTTCCTGTTTACAGCAGACAACAGCAGATGGGGAACTTTGTTCCTAAAAGGCCCGATCCCCCACATCTCTACCAGGCACTTTGAGACACAGTACGTGGGAAGCAACTTTAAAAATCATATGCATCAAATTTTCCACAACAAACATGTATTTTTATTATGCCTGCCCTCAACCCTGAGGACGGTTCCTGAGGACCCCTCTATCAATGGCAGGTATAAATAAGGCAATTCCACGTTGCTATAGGGTGGGGTTTAGACCGGCATGGGAATAGAGCACAAGGAATAGCCCACCTGGGAAGAGTCTATTAAGAAGGAAAACACGTCTTAGGGAACACCGCTCTCCTTGAAAACCTGTCCAGATGCCTCTCACCAAGACTCTGGACAAACGCACCTGACCATAAAGAGGGGCCAATGGGTAAAAAAATCTCCCAATTCCCACTTTCCCACTCTACTGCCCTCCTCAACCACAAACTGAACAGAAGTATCTATACCTTTTGCTCAGTTTGAAGCAGCTGACAGGAGGTATTTTAACAGCAAGAGCTGAAGAGCCAAAAGCAGTTTCAATCTGGGCGCTAATACTGACGAGACATGTTAAACCTCCTCCAGAGCTGGTCTCCTTCCTGTAACGTGGTGACAACACCTGCCTCATAGGTTCTTAGAAGAATCAAAAGGGATGACAGCTATGGCGCTTACCACATTGGACAGCCATTAATGTGGTCTGTCCTCAGGGTCTTCTCTCCAGTGTCAAAGGAAGGTGGCCTCTCTCCTGAGGACACCAACCCTGCTGTCAGTACTTGGGACCCACCCTCTCACTTCTCAGCCATTGCAGTCTCTCCACTGGCAGTTAACTCCTTCCTCACTTCATTCAGGACTCTCTCCAAATGTCACCTTAGCAATGATGCCTTCCCTAGGCAGCCAAAAGCAGCAGCACTGCCACCCCAGCCTACTACCACTCTCTTATCCTCTTACTTTAATTTTTCCTCCTAGCCCTGTTACTCACTGATGTTATATAACAGTGAGTCCTTACTTAACATAGTTGACAGGTTCTTGGAAACCATGACTTTGAGGGAAACGATTTATGGTAGGTTCTTGCTTTTTGTAGAGAAGGGGTCTCATTTTATCGCCGTTGGTAGAGTGCTGTGGCGTCACACAGCTCACAGCAACCTCCAGTTCCTGAGCTTAGGCAATTCTCTTGCCTCAGCCTCCCAAGTAGCTGGGACCACAGGCTCCTGCCACAAAGCCCAGCTATTTTTTGTTGTTGCAGTTCAACTGGCCGGGTTTGAACCTGCCACCCTTGGGGCCAGCGCCCTACTCACAGGCACTGCCCTGTGGTAAGTTCTTGAATAACAGTTTCATTATAATGATTAAAAATAAAAAAATTGGTTTTATTATATGCTATTTTACTTAAAATGAGGACTTCCTGCATATCTATTTGGTTGTATGTTTATTACCTGTGCCCATCTCATGCATGGGTGCACACACACATAGACTATAAGCTTTGTTTTGCTCGTGTCTATAACACAATTAGCTTATGGCAGGTGCTCAATAAATATATGTTCAATTAAAGAACGCTACCTTTCTATAGCTTTCCTTCTCCTAACAAAGAAACAGGCTCAACTCTATCTGAAAACAGCATCACCAACAAACCCTGCACACACATGAAATTTGACTGCAGTATTACTTCCCTAAAGCTAGATGTTCTTAGCAATGCTTCCCTGGCTGCCAAGCTCAGTGGGCATTTTTCAGTCTTTAGTCTAATTTCCTTGCAGCATTTTAAAATTCTCACCTCACAGTTTTTTGAAGGCCATCTCTCCTGATTCCTGGTTCCTGGATTCCAGGCTCAGAGTCCTGCCTTAAAGGTCACCGTTCCCAGCTTTCGTTGCTCTCAATGCCACAAAACTCCCTGAGTTTCTCCCCAACTCTCAAACTTCATCTCTCTTGGCAACAACCACTCCACATTTCTAAATCCAAACCCTCCTCCTAAGCTCTTTGTGGATCTATCCAACAAAGTTGCTAGTTACGATGAGGAATTCCACAGGTACCACCAAAACCCCACAACTGTTCCAAAACTAAACTCAGTTACCACCTTCACACACAGACACAAACACATACCAGCTCCTGTGTACCCTTTCAGAGTTAACGTCCCACAAGCTGCACCCAGCCAAAATTTAGAGTTGTCCTAATTCCTCTCCTATCCCTTAATTCTTTTATAATTCCTAAATCCTTGGGTTTCTCTCCAGTTGAGTGATTTATTCCCACATGTTCGGCTGTCGTTTTTGCCTGACACAGCCTCCTATGCGCCTCCCTACTCTCTCTGTTTCTTGCCCTGGCCCTCCATGTTTTCCTAAGGTGCAAACAAAACCAAATTGTATCTCTTCAGGAGGTACTGTGTCTTAAAACAACAACAAATTCCTTATAGCAGGAAGCCCTACCTCTGGTCCTTGTCTACTGCTCTGACATTATTCTCCGCCCTTCATCTGTCTATACTGAGCACCTGCAGGTCCCGACGCCTGCCCTGCTCCTCCTTCAGGTCTTGTTTGGGCCCTGCCTCTCACGGTCCCCTGTCCTGCAAAACTCACCTCTGGGGTCATGTTCTCCAGGGTGTCTTACCTGACTTGCCTAAATCCTACAAACAATTCATAATACTTAACTGTACAGCTATATCACCACATTTTTATCTTTTACTTGTCTGTGCATGGTGTATCAGCTGCTGAGCACCTAAGCTGCTTCAGGGAAGTCTCAGGGCCTGACATTTGGATTTGTCCATGATTACGTATGGAATGAGTGAATAAATGAGTAAGCTATGTTTACAGCAAAGGCTTTGTGTTCTAGCTTTCTTTATCATAACTGGTGGCTTTTTCATTTGCCAGTTATTCCATTCTCCTAATCCAGTCAAATTTCTATCTTGTCAGAGTAATAATACGTACTTAGCTTAAGAATTCAGTAACAATATAAAGCTTAAAACAAAAAATAATAGTCCCCTGATTTTATTCTCCCTCCTGATTCACTTTTCCCAGAGGCAATCATTTGATCTTCAGCTGTTCATTCTGCTCCTTTTCATGATATTCTAAGTAAGATGCTTATAATGGTGTTAAATATTTTTCAGTTTTAGACATTATTCTATTGGCTTCTTCCTATGTAACAGAGGTTGGCAAATATTGTTACAAAAGTCCAGATGACAAATATTTTAGGCTTTGTGAGCCACATGGTCTCAGTTGCAACTACTCAACTCTATAGTAGTTCAAAAACAGGCATAGATAAATGTGCAAACCAATGAGTATAACTATGTCCCAATAAAACTTTATTTACAAAATGAAGTCCCCTCTACTATGGAAGATAAAGAAAATTTTTTTCTTTTTTAAGACAGAGTCTTACTTTGTCACCCCCGGTAGAGTGTCATCGCCTCAAAACTCACAGCAACCTCAAACTCTTGAGCTCAAGCAAATTTCTCACCTCACCCTCCCAAGTAGCTGGGACTACAGGTGCCTGGTACAGCACCCAGCTATTTTTAGAGACATGGTCTTGCTGTTGCTCAGGCTGGTCTTAAACCTGTGAGCTCAGGCAAGCCACCCATCTCAGCTTCCCAGAGTGCTGGGATTATAGGAGTGAGCCACTGCGCCTAGCCTTATGCTAAAATTTTTTGTATGTAAAATTTCCCTAACTATAATAATTACCTCATTTTGGGGGGCGGCGCTTGTGGCTCATTGAGCAGGGGGCCAGCCACATATACTGAAGGTGGTGGGTTCAAGCCCAGCCTCAACCGAACTGCAAAACAGAAAAATAGCTGGGTGTTGTGGTGGGCACTTGTAGTCCCAGCTTCTCAGGAGGCTGAGGCAAAAGAATCGCTTAAGCCCAGGACTTGGAGGTTGCTGTGAGCAGTGTGACACTACGGCACTCTACTGAGGGCAATAAAGTGAGACTCTGTCTCTACAAAAGAAAAAAAAAAAAATATATATATATAAATAATTACCTCATTTTAAAGTTTACATTCTTTTCCGTGAATCACTAACTCATCCTAAAACGCTCTCCCCAAACCTTAAAATTCCTCCCTATCTACAGTTTTTTCTCTCGGGTCAGCCCATCTAGGATCCTCCCATCAGGAGTCCGTCAGCCTGCTCTCCAATCTGCTTCACAGCTACCCTCCTGGGCCTTGTCCCCACCCTCCCAGGGACTTATTCCCTTTGTCCCTCTTGAGGGTGGATTCCTGGGTTTCTCCCCTCTAGGTGTACACTCTCATTGTGATAACACACAACATCCAGTAGCTCTCTAGAAAATACTGAATGAGAGGTAAAATTTTAAGACCTTCATGCATGAAAATGTTTCCATTCTACCTTGATGGATTGATGGGTAGCAAATCATAGGTGTGAGGGCAACATCTCCTTGGAATTATGAAAGCATTGCTTCATTATCCTCTTTCTTCCAGCATCTCTGTAGAATAATATGAACCATTCTGATTTTTGAGCATTTGTTTTAAGTGTCATCTCTTCCTTTTTCAAAGCTTTTGGGATCATCTTTTCACAACAATGTGTCTTGGGGCTATTTACATCCCCAAGGTCGGGTACTTCGTGGATTCTTTCACAATCTGGTAACTTTCAGATGTCAGTTCTGAGAGACCCTCCTATATATTATTTCTTCATAATTCCCTCCCCACTTTTTACTGGAATTCTTGATACTATATTTGGATGACATCTGTATTTCTAATTTTCTTACACTAAAACAAAACATCCTGGGTGGTGCCTGTAGCTCAAGCGGCTAAGAGGCCAGCCACATATACCAGAGCTGGCGCATTCAAATCTGGCCCAGGCCTGCCAAAAAACAACAACCAAAACTAGACAGGCACTGTGGTAGGCGCCTTCAGTCCCAGCTACTTGGGAGGCTAAGGCAAGAGAATTGCTTAAGCCCAGGGGTTTGAGGTTGCTGTGAGCTGTGATGCCACAGTACTCTACCCAGGGCTATAGCTTGAGGCTCTGTCTCAAAAAAAAAAGAAAGAAAGAAAGAAAAAAAAATCCTCTCAGCTCGGCACCTATAGCTAAGAAAGAAAGAAAAGAAAAAAGAAAAAGAAAAATCCTCTCAGCTCGGCACCTATAGCTCAGCAGCTAGGGCTCCAGCCGCATACACCAGAGCTGGCAGGTTCGAATCCAGCCCAGGCCAGCCAAACAATGACAACTACAACCAAAAAATAGCCAAAGTTGTGGCAAGAGCCTGTAATCTCAGCTACTTGGGAGGCTGAGGCAAGACAACTGCTTAAGCCCAGGAGTTGGAAGTTACTCTGAACTGTGATGCCACTGCACTCTACTGAGGGTGACACAGTGAGACTCTGTCTCAGAAAAAAAAAAATTCCTTTCATATTCTGCTTTCTGGGACACTGCCTCAATTTTAGCTTCCAACTCTTCTTTTTTCTTTCTAGCTAACATATCCTTGACATTCAATAATTCTTTTTGTGTGCACTCGGATATTTTATTTCTTCTAAACTAGTGTCAGCTAACCAACAATGGAAGGGTATTTAAATAACAAATGTCTTTCCTTCAAAGATGACCCTGTGATCTAGTGGAAAGATCTCAAACTAGCATGAGGAAACAGTAACAGTTTTAAGGACTTCCTATATATTTGAGCTCCGGATGAAAATACATATTTTGCATTAAAGATGGCACAATACCAAAATACACTAAGGAGCTAATTTTTTTTTAATCTATAAATTCTTTTAGATGGTAGAAAATTTTCGTGGAAACACATGACAATTTGAAAATTAGATCACCTTATGTGAAAAGTTCCCATTTTCACATAAGGTGATCTTTTTCAGGCTAGAGAAAGTCTGTGTAGGGGTGTCTCTACTACAGGCTAGATAAAAACACATCACCCTTCAACTCTTGACTACACATCAAGAAGAATTCACATTTGTAAAACTAAAAGGGGACTGTGAGGACAGGGACCATATCTATTTGGACTATACCATATATCTAATATTAGTGTTGTATTTGATGTATGAGTAAATGTATTAATAGTACACATGGACTTATGAATAGCAGGTTAAAAGAGAAAGTTTAAGGCTTGGACTAAAAATCCCATTGCTCCAAAAATGTACATGCCTAACTTAAAATATCTGACAGGGGGAGATGGAGCAAGATGGTAGAACAGAAGGATCAGTCAGCTGAACAGTCATAGTATGACTGAGGAAAAAGAGAGAATCTAGCTATACCTGTACAGGGGCCTTACCCAGAGTCCGTAGCTCAGGAAGCACAGCAAAGTGCTAGTGAGCTGGATACAGCATGTGATCAGCAGCAATGGAAATCTGACTCATTAGGGAAGTAACTATGACCCACCAGGATCAGCTAGCCCATGGAGGACCAGGACGAGAGGAAGCCTTTGCAGAGTTTTCAGTTTGGGGGGTAAGCCACAGTTAAGTGGAAAGCTTGGAACAGTGGGCAGACTCAGAAAGTATATAGCAACCAGATTTGAATACCAGTTGGAGTGGATTTTTGTAGCAGCCTGTATAGTCTACAGCTAGGAGAGTTATAAGTAACGCCTGTATAGCTAAATAATGGAACACCTTGGTGGAAAGGGCATGGGGAGGGCTCTCTTAACAAACATAAGAGCTCGTTAAAGGAGAGGATTAGTGAATTGGCAGTCTCTACACCTGTGATGTAAGAGTCACAAGATCAGCTCTATATTAAGCTGCAGGAGAAAGCAGTCGGGAGCATACGTACATTTTATCACCAACCTGCTCACTCTGACTCTGTCGCTTCTCCTTCTTGCAGAACGCCAGGACGGTGTCTTTCTGCTGAAGATTACTAAGCTTTGCTAAAGAATGCTAAGACTTATTCTTCTAAGACTGCACCCTCAAAGACTATCTCTTTCTCGCTCTTCTGCTAAAGTACATAGCCCTCAAGGCACCTAAGAGCAACTGTTCCTGAGTGAGATAACAGTATAGCAGTCCATGTCTGGAACACAGCTGGACAGGCCAAGGGCTGGGGATCTGGCTGGTCCTGGGCCCTGATAAGTGGCGGCCAGGAAGGCACCCTTCAGGGTTTGGCAGCTGGCCAGACAGCCATACTGGGAAGGTCTGGGCGGCCAGGGGGATGTTTTGGTGGGAAGGTCATGAGAAGGTCTTAGCAGGTGCCCTAAAGCACAGCCGTCTTAATTCTGCCTGCCAGGATCAGAACTCCAGTCTTGGGACAGGCTGAGGGACTCTGGCACCCCAAAGGGAAATGGAATCAGGAGGCACTGTGAGATCTGCTCCTAAAGGAATCTAGAGAGCTTTAAGATCCCAACTGAGCAGGATCTGAATGCTGAGGAAATAATCAGGCAATCAGTGAGGCCAACTAAGTTAGGAACAAGGACCACAGAGGTTGCAGGCAGTGTTCTCCATCTCCTTAAAAATCTACAGTGCCACCTGGTGTCCCAGTGACATACATATTAAAATTGGTCCCTTCCACTATATATGTATTTACAGATATATACACACATATATAATTTTCTTTGGTTTTTTTAAACTTTTTATTTTCCCCCCCTCTTCTTATTTCTATGACATTGCTGCAATTAGGGGCTATTTGAGCTTTTTTGTTGTGTTGTTTTTCTTTTTGCTGATCTGTTTGGTTCTATTCTTTTTTTTTTTTTTTTTGAGACAGAGTCTCACTTTATTGCCCTTGGTAGAGTGCTGTGGCGTCACAGCAACTTCCAACTCGTGGGCTTAGGTGATTCTCTTGCCTCAGCCTCCCGAGTAGCTGGGACTACAGGCACTCGCCACAACGCCCGGCTATTTTTTTGTTTTGCAGTTCAGCTGAGGCTGGGTTTGAATCTACCACCTTAGGTATATGGGGCCAGTGCCCTACTTGCTGAGCCATAGGCACTGCCCTGCTTGGTTCTATTCTTAATGACCATTTTTACTTTTAACAAAAGCAAGGACTCCTGTATTTTTGGTCATAGTATTTTACCCTCCTTTGTTCTCTCTCCCTATTTCACTCCTCTTCATTCTTTCTTTATTAATAGAGACCCTTCTACTTTCTTCATCTTTCCCACATAAATTACTCTGCAACAGTTAAGGTATCACCTCCATTTATTGGTCTTTTTCTTTCTTTTGTTTTTCCTTTTCCCTCTCTCTCCTTTATTTGATACAACTGTATTTTTAATTTCATTGTCTGTTCTTATTTTATTATTAATGTTTTTCCTTTTCATCTTTTCTATTTTTGTTGAGTGCTGGGGTGGCATAACTATGGTCTGGCTGAAGGTCACGGCAGTAATGTCACTCCAGGAGGGCAAGAGATCATGGTCTACAGAGCCTGAGAAGAGTGTACAGGCAAGTCCTCACTGTAGAATTTTTCTTATTTCTTTTTCATTTTTATTTTTTACTTCCTGTTTTTTGGTTTTGCTCTCTTCTCTTCCTATTTTTGGCAGAGGAAGAGTTTGGCTTTGCTCAGGCTGGTAAGGAGCTCCTGATTTAAAGAAACCCACCCAGCCCCTCAAAATCCTTGAATTATAGGCATGACCTTAACACCGTGCCAATCAATATCATTTCTTCCATCACGCCCATTCTCTCTTCCTCTCCTCATTCTCTCCTGTTCTTTAATTCATTTCTTTCATCCCCTTCCCTTTTTGTCTCTTTTTCTCTTCCCTCTTTTCTCCTTTTCCTCTTGTTTCTCCCTTTTTGTGTTTTACCCTTCTCTACCTTTTGACCTAAGCTCTGAGACAAGGTAATGTGAAGTGAAGGAGGAAGCAAGAGGGAGAAAGGAGGATGAGGAAGTGAAGAAGAAAGAACACATAAGGCAACATGAAAAAACAAAACACAGAAACTCCCCCATGGGACCATGAGGCAGCTAGTGCAGAATACTTCACCTATAAAGAATTATTGGATTTTACAGAAAGAGAATTTAAAATATGGATGATAAAGAACATAAAAGGAATGGATGAGAAAATGGAAAGACAGAACCAAAAGTCAGACGAGAGGTATATAGAATATAGAAAGGATAAGGTGGAGCTTAAGGAAATAAAGGACAATCAGAGAATGTAAAGGTGCAGTGGAGAGTATCAAAAATAGGTTAGACCATACAGAAGAAAGAACCTTAGAGACAGAGGATAAAGTTTCCAAGTAAACCCAGGTAGTCAAAGAAGCAGAACAGAATAGAGAGAAAGCAGAACAGGCACTTAGAGAACTATGAGACTCCCTTAAGGGTTCAAACATATAAATAATAGGGATCCCTGAAGGGGATGAAGATTGTCCCAAAGGAAAGGAAGCCCTACTGGAGACTATCATAAATGAAAAGCTCCCAAGTTTTACTACAGATACCGACACACTCCTTTCAGATGGATATCAGACCCTGGGTCAACTCAAATCAAACAGAGCCTCTGCAAGACACATTGTAATGAACCTGTCCAAAATCAAGATGAAAGAAAAAATTCTGCAAGCAGCCAGGAGTAAGCGCCAATTGACCTACAGAGGCAGAGCCATTAGGATCACAGCAGACTTTTCAACTAAAACTTTCCAAGCCAGAAGAGAACAGTCATCCACCTTCAACATTCTTAAATAAAATAATTTTTAACCCAGAATTCTGTACCCTGCTAAACTAAGCTTCAAAATTGATGGAGAAATCAAATAATTGGCAGATACACAAACACTGAAGAAATCTGCCACAAAACCAGCTCTATGGGAAATATTTAAGACATATTCTTAACAGTAACCATCACAATGGACTACTAGCAAAATAAACACCCAGAAACTAAAGGTCAAAACTTAGCTTCCACAAAGGTGCAAAGAATAAAACTACGCAATGGATTTTCACAAAAAAGATAAGTAGACTGCCACTACACTGATTGTCAATGGATTGAATTTACCACTGAAGAGGCACAGGCTGGCTGACTGGATAAAAAAATAATAAGCCTTGAAAACAAAACAAAACACACACACACAAGCCTTCGGTATGCTGTCTCCAGGAAATGCACCTAGCCTTGAAGGACAATCAAGACTCAGGGTTATGGAAAACAGTATTTCAAGCAAATGGAAATCAGAAAAAAGGAGGGGTTGTAATCTTATTTTCAGATATAAGCGGATTTAAAGCAATGAAAGTTAAGAAAGACAAATATGGACACTTCATACTGGTCAAAAGAACAATGCAACAAGAAGACATTTCAATTTAAAATTTTTATGCACCCAACTTAAATGCTCCCAGATTTATGAAACAGACCTTGATGGGTCTGAGAAATACGATATCCTATAACACTATAATAGCCAGGAACTTTAACATCCCTCTGTCAGAACTGGACAGATCCTGTAAACAGAAACTAAACAAAGATACAAAGGACTTAAATGTGACCCTAGAACAAACAGACAAATACAGAACACACTATCCCAAAGCTAAAGAATATTTTTTTTGTCACTCCAAGGCACATACTCTAAAATAGATCCTAGGACACGAATCAAACCTCAGCAAAATTAAAATAATAGAAATTATTATCTTCTCAGACCACAAGGCAATAAAAGTGAACTCTACTCCAACAGAAATGTTCATCCCCACACAAAGACATGGAAATTAAACAACCGTATGCTGAATGATAGTTGGGTTCAGGAAGAAATAAAAGAAGAAATTGTTAAGTTCCTCAAACATAACAACAATGAAGACACAAGTTACAAAATCATAGGATACAGCAAAAACAGTCTTAAGAGGGAAATTTATCACATTAGATGCATACATTTGAAAAACAGAAAGACAGCACATAAACAAATTCATGAACCATCTTACAGAACTGGAAAAACGGGAACAATCTAATTCCAAACCCAGCAGAAGACACGAAATAACCAAAATTAAGTCAGACATTAATGAAATTGAAAACAAAGAATCATTCAGAAAATTAATGAAACAAAAAGTTGGTTTTTAAAAATATAAAATAAAATTGATAACCCTTTGGCCAGATTAACTATAAAAAGAAAAGTTAAATCTCTAATAACCTCAATCAGAAACAATAAAGGAGAACTAACAAAAGATCCCACAGAGAGATCATCTCTGAGTACTACAAGAAACTCTATGCCCAGAAATTTGACAATGTGGAGGAAATGGATCAATACCTGGAATCACACCTTCTCCCTAGACTTAACCAAGAAGAAACAGACCTCGAACAGACTGATTTCAAGCACTGAGACTGAAGAAAGAATAAAAAATCTCCCAACAACAACAACAATGACAACAACAAATGCCCTGGTCCAGATGGCTTCATACGAGAATTCATCAAACCTTCAAAGAACAGCTTGTACCCATGCTGCAGAAATTATTCCAAAAAATTGAGGAGGAAGAAATCTCCCCCAACATATTTATAAAGCAAACATCACCCTGCTTGCAAAACCAGGAAAAGACCCATCTAAAAAGGAGAACTTCAGACCAATTTCACTAATGAATATAGATGCAAAAATTCTCAATAAAATCCAATAGATTACAGCTACATATTTAAAAAAACATTCATCACGATCAAGTAGGTTTCATCTCAGGGATGTAAGACTGGTTTAATATATGCAGGTCAATAAATGCAATTCACTGTACCAACAGAAGCAAAAACAGAGACCATATGATCTTCTCAAGAGATGTAGAAAAAGCATTTGATAAAATTCACATCCTTTTCTAATTAGAACACTGAAGAATACAGGCATAGATGGCACAATTCTTAAATTGATCAAAGACATCTACTACTAACCCACAGCTAATATTATACTGAATGGAGTAAAACTGAAAGCTCTTCCACTTAGAACTGGAACCAGACAAGGTTATCCTCTATTACCACTGCTGTTCAACATAGTACTGGGAAGTTATAGCCAATAAATCAGGCAAGAGAAGGAAATAAAAGGCATCCAAATGTGGGCAGAGGAGGTCAAACGCTTGCTCTTTGTCAATGATAGGATCTTATAGTTACAGAACCCCAAAGACTAAACCACAGGACTCCTGGAAGTGATCAAAACATACAATGATGTCTCAGGATATAAAATCAATGTCCACAAATCAGCCTTCATATAAGACAAGCAGCTAATAAAGGACACAATTTCCTTCATAGTAACTTCAAGAAAAAATGAAAGACCTAGGAATATACCTAAGAGGTGAAGGACCTCTACAAAGAAAATTATGAAACCCTAAGAAAAGAAATAACAGAAGATATTAACAAATGGAAGAACATACCATACTCATGGCTAGGAAGAATCAACACTGTCAAAATGAACAGCCACTGCAATACATTGAGCTCCATAGAGACAGCATAGGGGCAAGTGAGAGCCAGATGGGCACTGGGCCACTCAGTGCCTCACTGAGGAAAAATAACTAAACATGGGCAAAGGAGATTCTAAGAGCCGAGAGGCAAAATGTCATTATATGCATTCTTTGTGCAAACTTGTCAGGAGGAACAAAAGAAGCAGCAACCAGGCGCTTCAGTCAACTTCTCAGAGTCTTCTAAGAATTGCTCAGAGAGGTGGAAGACCATGTCTCCTAAAGAGAAAGGAAAATTTGAAGATGTGGCAAAGGCAGATAAGGCCCATTATGAAAGAGAAATGAAAACCTATATCCCTCCTAAAGGGGAAACAAAAAGTTGTTCAAAGATCCCAATGCACCCAAGAGGCCTCCTTGAGCCTTTTTCTTGTTCTGAGTATCACCCCAAAATCAAAGGAGAACATCCTGGCCTATCCATTGGTGATGTTGCAAAGGACCTGGGAGAGATGTGGAATAACACTGCTGCGGATGAGAAGCAGCCTTATGAAAAATAGGCTGCAAAGCTGAAGGAAAGCCTGATGCAGCAAAAAAGGTAGTCATCAAGGCTGAAAATAAGCAAGAAAAAGAAAGAGGAGGAGGAAGATGAAGTGGATGAAGAAGAGAAGGAAAACGAAAACAAAGATGATGATGATGATGAATAAGTCAGTTCTAGTGCGGTTTTTTTGTTGTTGTTGTTTGTTTGTTTGGTCTATAAAGCATTTAAACCCCCTGTACACAACTCGCTCCTTTTAAAGAAAAAAATTGAAACGTAAGGCTATATAAGATTTGTTTTTGAAATGTACAGTGTATTTTCCTGTATAGTTAACACACTACTGAATGTGTCTTTAGATAGCCCTGTCCTGGTGGCATTTTCAATAGCCACTAACCTTGCCTGGTGTAATATGGGGTTTGTAAATTAGCATGGAAATTTAAAGCAGGTTCTTCTTGGTGCACAGCACAAATTATTTATATATAGAGATGGTAGTTTTTTCATCTTGTGTTGTCCCTGATGTAGCTTATACAAAATAATTGTTGTTCTGTTAATTAAATACCACTCTGTAATTGCAAAAAAAAAGTGTAGTTGTTTAACTGCTGACATTTTGAATGCTTCTATGTAAAGATAATTTTTTTTTTTTTCGCAGTTTTTGGCCGGGGCTGGGTTTGAACCAGCCACCTCCGGGATATAGAGTCAGAGCCCTTGTCCTTTGAGCCACAGGCACCTCCCTAGATACTTTTTTTATTAAAAAATATACTGTCAGCTTGGTGCCCATAGCTCAGTGAGTAGGGCATCAGCCATATACACTGAGGCTGGTGGGTTCAAGCCCAGCACAGACCTGCTGAATAACAATGACAACTACAACCAAAAATAGTCGTTGTGGCGGGAGCCTGTAGTCCCAGCTACTCAGCAGACTAAGGCAAGAGAATTGCTTGAGCCCAAGAGTTTGAGGTTGCTGTGAGCTGTAACACCATAGCACTCTACTGAGGACAACATAGTGACACTGTCTCAAAAAAAAAAAAAAATTGTCATGATGTCTATACTACCCAAAGCAATTTACAGATTCAATGCAATCTCCATTAAAATACCATCATCATACTTTCAAGATTTAGAAAAAATAATTCTTCGTTTGTATAGAACCTGAAGAAACCCCATATAACAAAGGCAATTCTTAGTAATAAAAACAAAGCCAGGGGTAACACCTTACCAGACTTTCAGCTATACTACAAGGCCATAGTGATCAAAATAGCATGGTATCAGCACAAAAATAGAGACACTGACATTTGGAATTGAATAGAAAACCATAAGATGAAACTAATACCTTACAGCCACCTGATCTTTGATAAACCAAACAAGAATACATACTGGGGGAAAGAATCCCTATTCAATAAATAGTGCTGGGAGGACTGGATAACCACATGTGAAAGACTGAAGCTGGACCCACCACTTACAAAAACTGATTCAAGATGGATGAAAGATTTAAATCTAAGGCATGAAAGAATAAAAATCCTCGAAGAACATGTGGGGAAAACACTTGAAGATATTGACCTAGGGAAAGATTTTATGAAGATGACTTCCATGGTGATTGCAGTAATAGTAAAAACAAACAGATGGGACTTAATTAAAATGAAAAGCTTCTGTGCAGCTAAGGAAACAACAACCAAAGCAAACAGACAACCTTCAGAATGGGAAAAGATATTTGCATATGAGGAATGGGAAAAAAGCTTGATAACTAGGATCTATAGAGAACTCAAATTAATCAACAACAAAAAGACCCAACAATCCCATATATCACTGGGCAATAGAGATGAATAGAAGCTTCTCTAAAGAAGACACACAAATGGCTAACATATGAAAAAATGCTCATCATCCCAAATCATCAGAGAAATGCAAATCAAAACTACCTTGAGATAGCACCTAACCAAAGTGAATGGCCCACATCACAAAGTCTCAAAGCTGCAGGTGCTGGCATGGATGTAGAAAGAAGGGAACACTTTTACACTGCTGGTGGGACTGCAAACTAATACAACCTCTTTGGAAGGAAGCATTGAAAATCCTCAACTCAAATTAGATCTCCTATTTGATGTTGCAATCTAATTACAAGGGATCTACTCAGAACAAAAAAAAACCCTTTTATCATAAAGATATTTGCACTAGGACTGTTTATTGCAGCTCAATTTACAATTGCCCAAAATGTGGAAACAACCTAAATGCAACCAATCCAGGAATGGATTAACAAGCTGTGGTATATGTATACCATGGAATACTATTCAGAGATTTAAAAAGATGGACTTTATATTTTGTGCATCAACCTGGATGGAGGTGGAACACAGTCTTAGTAAAGCATTACAAGAATGGAGAAACAAGAATCCAATGTACTCAATTCTAATATGAAGGCAGTAGATGAGCTAACACAACAGGTGAGGAAGGGAATGAGGAAGCAGGAAGAGAAAGGAGGTGAGGGGGGGGAGGGTCACAGTGTATGGCACACCTCTTGGAGGTAGGATACAATTATAAGAGGGACTTTATCTAACAAATGCAATCAGTGTAACCTAATTCTTTGTACCCTCAGTGAATCCCAAACAACAAAAAAAGGGGGGAGAAAAAAAGATGTTTGGGATACAGTAAGCTAAAGTTAAATAAATAAATATCTGATAAATATTAGTAGTGAGAAGGCACTAGTACTGTCACCACTTCCAAACTGAGACAGTCCTTTGTTTTGCTGGTTCAAAAGATGTATCATTGCTATTAACATTAACTTCAGACTGTACTCAAAAGAAAAGTGTTTTAAACATTTAATGTATTAGCATAAAAGCTCTATTATGCTGCATGTGGGTAAAGTAAGCTAAAAGGCAAATCAAGAGGAGTGATTTTATATCTATCTGTAAAGGAAGAATAGCAACAGTAGGAGGAATAATAATATCCTAGTAAACTCTTGTTACTGGACCAAGAGTATCAGAAAAGTCCAGTGAGAGGCTTCCTGCTGGCCAACTGATGACTAACAAAGCTCTTGCTCAGTAAATGAATTTCCTCTAGCTACTTAAACTAATTGCTACTGACTTGAACCAACATCTTGTGTTGCTATAATTCCTTACTATAACCAGTTGTACTGGAATTGATGTAAAAGTGTACACTAAGGAAAACTCTCTGTAGTCTAGAAACATTTCAACACTGCTGCGTTCACACAATCAGAACTAAATGTGATCTTTGGGATCACATGGTGAAACTCTTTCTTTCAACAATGCATGAGATATATTTGCATAATATAGAAGGAGGAATACCAACTCCAAATCTCAGTTTCTCTCTTCAGTCAAGAGAAAATCATTTTAACTCCAAACCTGGTGATAAAAATCGATGAGCTTGGTAAGAATCACCACTCAGGGTAGCAGTAAAAAGCAAGTGACCAGGCATTTCCACAGCCATTGCATTGATATCACATTGAAAAGCAAAACATGACTGTGTTTTTTTGTTGTCAGATCCTATACACCAAATGATGCAGATCAGGAAAAAGCTCATCTATGAAGACAGGACTGAAGAAATCAGTATCCTGACAGCCAAGCCCACTTAAGGTTCAGATGCCTGAAAATTCAAGTGATAACCTTATGTAGGAATATAAAGGTTTTACAAATGACACTATATTCATTTTCTAAGAGGCCACAGTAGTAATTTGAGACCTTTACAGACTCATTACACTTTACAGCCTTTTGTAGTAAAACAGTAATACCTGTAGACTTGAGAGTGAAAGTATCTAGGTTCTAAACACAAGGGTCGTGTGATTTGAGCAATTTATTCAATCTTCATGGGTCTTATTTTTTTCCTATGGAGAAGAGAATGGATACAAAAAACAATCACATCACGCTGCCAAATGGGTTTTAAAAAAAGGTATTCTAGGCTCAGCACCTGTGGCTCAACAGGCTAGAGCGCCAGCCATGTACACCTGAGCTGGCAGGTTCGAATCCAGCCCTACGCCCGCCAAACAACAATGATGGCTGCAACCAAAAAATGGCTGGGCGTTGCGGCAGGCGCCTGTAATCCCAGCTACTTGGGAGGCTGAGGCAAGAGAATCGCTTAAGCCCAGGAGTTTGAGGTTGCTGTGAGCTGTGATACCACAGCATTCTATCCAGGGTGACAGCTTGAGGCTCTGTCTCAAAAAAAAAAAAAAAAAAAAAGGTATTCTATCAACATCAAAATGAGAAACATCTACAAAATAGCTTAAATATGTTTAGGGCATCAAAAATTACTTTGAAGACCTTTTTCTTTGTGTTTCCCAGTGAAGAAAATAAAGGTACAAAACAATTCCAAATGTAAATTCTAAAAAGCTACTGGAGATTTTTTTTTTAATATATAGTGACAGAGTCTCACTTTCTCACCCTCGGTAGAGTGTCGTGGCATCACACAGCTCACAGCAACCTCCAGGCAATTCTCTTGCCTCAG
Organism: Arctocebus calabarensis; assembly: GCA_963573935.1. Taxonomy (NCBI): domain Eukaryota; kingdom Metazoa; phylum Chordata; class Mammalia; order Primates; family Lorisidae; genus Arctocebus; species Arctocebus calabarensis. The sequence continues at coordinate 2,859 of CAUYON010089219.1, read as the reverse complement.
CCTCCTGAGTAGCTGGGACTACAGGCGCCCGCCACAACGCCCAGCTATTTTTCTGTTTTGCAGTTCCTGCGAGGCCGGGTTTGAACCCACCACCTTCAGTATATGGGGCCGGCACCCTACTCACTGAGCCACAGGCGCCACCCTGGAGATATTTTTTAAACATAGGTATAAAAAGAAACAAACTACTAATATACACAACATGGATAATCTTAAATGCAATGTGCTGAGCAAAAGAAGCCAAACTAAAAAGTCTACACACCACAGAGACATGCACACGGTATTCTAGAAAAGGCAGAATTATATGCATGGAAGGGCAGTGCCTGTGGCTCAAAGGGGTAGGGCGTGAGCCCCATATGCCAGAGGTGGCAGGTTCAAACCTGGGCCCAGCCAAACCCCCCCCCCACACACACACACACGCAAAAAAAATAAAGAATTACACGCATGGAAAATGTATCAATGGTTGCTAGGAATTGTGGGTAGGTACAGCAGTCAACTACAAACAAAATTCAGGAGGATGATGGAACTGTTTCTGCATCTTGATTGTGATACTGATCATAAAACTGTGTCTTTCCTGTAACTGAAAGAATTCTTTGCCTCCAAGCCTCCAGATTTTTCTGTATGAAAAAAGTTAATAAAAATTTTTAAATAATCTTATTTAAAGGATATGTAAGACCAAAGTTAAAGAATAATTGAATTAAAAAATTGTTTTCTAGGATGGGCACAGTAGCTCACTCCTGTAATCCTAGCACTCTGGGAGGTCAAGGCGGGTGGGTTGCCTGAACTCACGGGTTCAAGACCAGCCCAAGTAAGAGCAAGACTCTGTCTCTAAAAATAGCCAGGTGCTGTGGCAGGCAACTGTAGTCCCAGCTACTTGGGAGGCTGAGGCAAGAGAATCACTTGAGCCTGAGAGTTTGAGGTTGGTGTGAGCTAGGACACCACAGCACTCTACCAAGAGCAACAAAATAAGAAAAAAGTTATTTTCTAAACACTTAACATGTGCAATAGGTAACCAACAAGGTAAAGAGGAATTGGGAAAAGGCTGCGTGAAATTTTGAGCTAGAGAAAGATTATAGGTTCTCAAAAGTCTGACTAAGCAGTTTGTACTGAATCTTTCATATAACGGGGAACGATTTGTTAAAAATTTCTGAGAAAAGGACAAAAAAAAGAAAAGAAAAGAAATGGTTGTTAAATTACTGTGCCCTGGTGTGATACACCATCGGGTTCAGCCTCTGAGTGGCAGTTGTTCTCTGAGGCTCCTACCCATAACGGTAGTAATGACATAGCTAGGGAGACTATGGACTTAGGGAGATGTAAATATGGCAGGGTCACTACTGCCCTGGAGAGGGTAGCTGCCTTGCCTGTCTCCTACTGCTTCCCTTGCTGCTGTTGGTGTCTCTCCACCCCAAAGGACAGTGCAGAGGTACACATCCACAGTGGCCTGTGTTCAAGCACTGACGAAAAAGGGGGAGGAAGCATTCAGTACCAGCCCCTCCCAAAACATGAGAGGAAATAAGTCAATTGTTTTCTTTTCTTGTTGGGTCTCTCCCTGGCTTAGGGATCAAGGTAATATTTGCTTCATAAAATGTGTTGGGTAGTATTCCTTCCTTTTCTATATTTTGGAAGAGGTTTAGTAATATAGGTACTGGTTCCTCTTTAAAAGTTTGGTAGAATTCTGACGTGAAGCCATCGGGTCCTGGGCTTTTCTTATTAGGGAGATTTTGTATAGTTGATGCTATTTCAGAACTTTATATAGGCCTGTTCAACATTTCCACTACATTCTGTCTAAGTCTTGGTAAGTGGTGTGCTTCCAAGTATTGGTCAATTTCCATCAGATTTTCATATTTCTGAGAGTAAATTTTCTTGTAATATTCATTAAGAATGTTTTGAATTTCGGAGGGGTCTGTTGTTATTTCATCTTTAGCATTTCTGATTGATGAAATTAGAGATTTTACTCTTTTTTTCCTGATTAGGTTAGCCAAAGGTTTATCTATTTTGTTGACCTTTTCAAAAAACCAACTTTTTAATTTATTGATCTGTTGTATAATTCTTTTGTTTTCAATTTCATTTAATTCTGCTCTAATTTTGGTTATTTCTTTTCTCCTGCTGGGTTTGGGGTTGGAATATTCTTCCTTCTCCCGTTGCTTGAGATGTCCCATTAAGTTGTTAATTTCCTCTCTTCCCTTTTTCTTGAGGAAGGCTTGCAGTGCTATACATTTCCCTCTTAGGACTGCCTTTGCAGTATCCCAGAGGTTCTGATAATTTGTGTCTTCATTGTCATTTTGTTCCAAAAATTAGGTAATTTCCTTCTTAATCTCGTTTATGACCCAGCTATTCTTAAGCATAAGGTTATGATTTTGTATGAGTATGCAGATTCCTGTTGTTATTGAGTTCAACTATTATTCCATGGTGGTCAGAGAAGATGCAATGAATAATTTCTATTCTTTTAAATTTGCTGAGATTAGACTTGTGACCTAAGATGTGATCAATTTTTGTGTATGTTCCATGGGGTGCTGAGAAGAATGTGTATTTAATTTTATTAGGATGAAATGTTCTGTAGATGTCTGTTAAATCCAGTTGTTGAATGGTTAAGCTTAAACCTAAAATGTTTTCACTTAGCTTCTTACTGGAGGATCTATCCAACACTGCTAAAGGAGTATTAAAATCTCCAACTACTATGGAGCAGAGGAAATCATATTACTCATGTCTTTTAGAGTTTTTCTTATAAATTGAGGTGCATTCTGGTTGGGTGCATAAATATTAATAATTGAAATCTCATCATATTGAGTGGTACCATTAACAAATATGAAATGTCCATCTTTATCCTTCTTTACTTTGGTTGGTTTAAAGCCTATTGTATCT
>CAUYON010089212.1:0-16589 GCA_963573935.1 Arctocebus calabarensis | reverse complement strand
GTCCAGAAGCCTCACGCTGTCTCCCTGTGTCCCCAAAGGGAAGTTTCTGGGCAGATCCCGCCTGGCAGAGATGCCTGAAGTCCTCTCTCCCCAGTCTCACTGTGCCCAGTCGCAAGGAAGCTGTTACTCGTCCGCCATCTTGCTCCGCCCTTCGAGACCAAAGATTAAGTGAAGTATCTAAGAGCATGATGTGAAAAAAAAAGTCCAAGCCAAGCTTGAAACCACACCGTTAATGGTTGAGTCAGAACTGAAACCCAAGTCTCCCAGCTCCTGTGCAAAGGAATTCAGGTGACAAATCTCTCCCTTGTGACCCACTAAATTCAGAAACAGAGTGGCAGAAAATCGTGCATTTCAGAAGGATTTAAGAATGAGATCAAAAGCTTGTTTTGGTGGAGCCAGTCCTAGTAGGGGACATGTAAGCAAGTCCCTTATAGAATACGGGTTTCTAAAATAGTATTCGTATGACAGAGAACATTTAGGTCACAACCTGGGCGGATTATCTTTAATTCACCCCTTCCAATGGTAGAAATAAACTTAGGGCCTGAAATCACTGAGAGACAGCTTTTAAAGTTAAAAGGGCATAAAACAGTGCTCCTCATCTGACCAAATTCTTCTCAAATGACTTAAATAGACCTCACTATCTGGTCCATCCTCTAGACAAGATTTAAGAGAAACACACACTTAATTTGAATTTCGAGGCCACATCCCATCTTGTTAGAGAATCCAAATAGCCAATAGCATGACCTGAATCTTGTTACTGGGAATGTTTAATTTTGAGTTTAAAGGTGGTGAAATAGCAATGACTCAAAGGGTTGATAGAAATGGCATACATCTGTGGGCTCTGAGGATTATTCCACTTAATATGCAGTTTATGCCCCACGTTCTTTTTCTGTGCAAGATGAAGCCTCATTCATTTTCCCTTTTTGAGCAGGGTCCCCGGTTCTGTTTAGAGATGTGCCGATCTTGCCTCACCCTTTATCAGATCTGCTGCGTTCAGCTCTTCTGCTGCCATTTCTTTTCTTGCCAGTCACCCTTTGATCCGCATTTACTTCTTCCAGTGGACATGGGCTGACTTAGAATGTCTCGGCCCGATCGGCCACAGTTGCTGTGAGCAGCAGCTGTTCGGAGCCTGCACCAGCGAAGCCCTCACTGCAAGAGGAGGGAGACAGCAGGAAGCCTCACCGAGCAACAGCAAATCAAATATCCCTGTTGAGGATGGTCTGAGAGGAAGTAATTTGCCTGATTTCCCCCCAGTGATAGTTCCTTGCATTTCCTTAGATGGTAAGGCAAACAGGCGGCCCCTGCTGCCGTTTCTGAACCTCCCGCTCCTCTCTCCCTGCTGGTTTGTCCCTCTTTCCTACGTGCTAGAAAGCCGACTGAGAGGTAGGCACAGATGATCCTCGCAGAGAGTTGTTCAGGCCTCTGTTTCAGAGCCACTGATTTTACCTGTTGCTTCCTTCCGCACACAAAGGGAAAACCCAAAATGTAAATTTCCTCTTCAGAAACTCACCCAAAGCTCAGAACTCAGGAACACAAGACATCTTCCTTTAAAGCGGTCCCCTTTGTACGGATTTGCCTGTAGCCACGGTGCCTTACTGCTGGAACTCTTTTTATTTTTCAGTTTCTCTGAGAGCACATTTTTCTTTTCCTTCTGATGCTGGCTGATGGGCAGGAGGTTGGGGACCTACGCTTTTTGGTCCAGACTGGTGACTGGGGCTGGTCTCTGAGTCTGGAGCTCTGGCCTGCGACTGCTGTGTTGTCCCACCTGGTGTCCTCTGGCTTCGTACGCGACCCCTTCAAAGCCCATTCCTCCCTCTGCAGTGGGAGGACACTCTACTTCCTCCCAGCAGCACATGGCTGTCACAACAGTGTGAGACATTCGTTTGTTCTGGCTTTTGTTGGGATTGGGAGTGTTGACATCCAGTCTTGATGGCTGTGGGGAAGTATAGGTGTGGTTCATCTGCAGGGTGGGTTTTCTTTGCTTTTGGCCAAGAAATCCTTTTTTTTTTGAATAGGCGTTTGTCACAGAAAAAAAGTGTTAGTGATTTCTGCTTGGAAACTAAAGCCATCATCACGATCACATTAAATTAATTAATTAATTAATTAATTAATGTATTTATTTATTTTGAGACAGAGTCTTGCTCTGTCACCCTGAGTAGAGTGCTGTGGCGTCATCATAGCTCACAGCAACCTCAAACTCTTGGGCTCAAGTGATTCTCCTGCCTTAGCTTCCTGAGTAGTTGGGACTGTAGGCACCTACCTGATGCCCAGCTAGTTTTTCTACTTTTAGTAGAAACAGGGCCACACTCTGGCTTAGGCTGGTCTCAGGCTCCTGACCTGAAGCAGTCCACCCAGTTCAGCCTCCCAGAGGGCTAGGATTGTGGGCCACCACACCCAGCCTTATCATCACACGTTTTAAACGGTTGCTTGTACTTAGGGTGCATTTTATCACTTTGGTTGTACTTGGAGGTTGGAGGTCCCTCTCTACCCCTTGCCCTGCGAGAAGGTAGCGTTGGAGGACGGCTCTCCCACAGAGGGTCTTGGCAGCTCATGGAGGATGGCGAAGCACCACACTTGTTCAGCTGCCTGGAGACTGAGACCCAGACATGTTTTAAATATGATCTCCACCTGAGAAGCTAAGGCTTCTCATTCTTGGCTGGCAGACTGCTTGGAGCTTGCTAAGGAGGATAATATAGGTTAAAGTAGAAATAATAACATCGGCTAATGCTGATTGAAGATTTACTACATTCTAGGCACAGTGGTAAGTGTTTTCCATGCATGTTTTTATTCCTTCTTCATAAACATCTTGTGAGATAGATACTATTTTTATTCTCATTCAGCTGAAGCTTAGAGAAATTAATGACATGTCCAAGGTTATCCAATTAGCACCACTACTGCATAGGACTCCAGAATCTTCCCTCCTAACCTCCACATGCTAGATTCATGCTGAATCTATCTCATTCTGAATTTTGTCACCACTTGTACCACCAAGACTGAACGTACCATATTGAGAAAATTAACAACAGCGCTAAGTAAACTGGTTAGGCAGCCTGTTTAGAGGGGCTTTGCTTCGAGGTTTCTAGTCCTGTTGACTCTCAGGCAAGGCTGGCATCATTTTTTCCAGTGGTGCTTACATTTCTATCTATCTTTGGTACTGGGAGGACCATTTGGATTTGTGAGGCATATCTGAGGAATTCACTGATGAAGGTTCTCCATCTGCAGTAAGGCTCATTCATCTGTTCAATCAACAAATATTTATTAGGTCCCTGCAATATGCAACCCACCGAGTTAAGTGCTGGGGAAGGAATGCAAAGAGGTAAAAGGCACAGTCATTGTGCATTAGAAATTGCCACCAGTGGAGAATTAAATTAATTAGAATCTTACTAAATAACTGGTCTCAGTTAAGCTGATGTGGTGAGAACAGTGGGCCTTTTAAAATGCTAATGCATAATTCCGCTTTGTCAATGTAGACGGCAGTCCAGGCAAGGGGCCGCAGTGCTCTGGAATGAATGGGAATATTATTCTTTATATTTTATTAGTAGGATGTACATTTAAAAGCTGTTTTTCAAATGGGGAAGATAGGTATACGTTGATGTTTTCTCATGTATTTGGCTCCATCCCCTCACCTTTCCTTTCCTTTCTCTCTCTCTTCCTTCCTTCCTTCTTTCTTTCTTTCTTTCTTTTTTTTTTTTTTTGTAGAGACAGACTCTCACTTCATCACCCTCAGTAGAGTGCTGGGGTGTCACACAGCTCACAGCAGCCTCCAACTCCTGGACTTAGGCAATTCTCTTGCCTCGTCCTTCTAAGTAGCTGGGTCTACAAGTGCCCACCACAATGCCAGGCTATTATTCTGTTTTGCAGTTTGGCCAAGGCCAGGTTTGAACTCGCCACCTTTGGTATAGGGGCCCTCCTCGATGAGCCACAGGTGCTGCCCTCTTTCTTTTTCTTTCTTTCTTTCTTTTTTTTTTTTTTTGAGACAGGGTCTTGCTCTGTTGCCCAGGCTGCAGAGTGCAGTGGTGTCATCACAGCTCACTGCAACTTCACACCCCTGAGCTTGGGCAAGCCTCCTGGGTAGCTGGTACTGTAGGCACATGCCACTGTAGTTGGCTAATTTTTCTATTTTTTTGTAAAATTTTCTATTTTTTTAGGTCTTGCTCTTGCTCAGGCTGGTCTTGAATTCCTGACTTCAAATAATCCTCTTGCCTTGGCCTCCCAGAGTGCTAGGATTATAGGTGTGAACCAGCCTGACTTAGTCCTTCTTGTGAATAATAACACCAGATGACTTAGAAAAGAGAGTAGTAACAGAAAACACAGTCCTTGTCCTGTGATCAAAGATAAGAGACCTAACCAGGGGATAAATCCACGTATTTTCACCCTCTAGCTGACCCACAACTGATTACTGGTTGCTAATTCACTCTAAATGGGACATAAAGAAATCTTTACTTCTCCCATGTGTAATATTAAAGATCAGCATAAGCAAAGTTTTCCCACCACCTCACATTGTGTGAGGTGATGTTCTAGGCACTGTGGGGAGCTATAAAGAGGTATAAGCCCCAGCCCCCGTCCTCAAAGGAATTATAATCAGTCTTACTTGGGGGATCAGATTATAAGCAGGAAAGCACATAACAATGGAAGATCATGACATGATTACTTCATAAAGGAGAGACACAAACCAGAGGAATATGGAGGAAGATAATTTCTCTGGGCCCCTCAGAGGTGATTGGCTTCTAGTCATCAAATGCAGGCTAGGATTTCGATGATAAGGAAAAAGAGGGTGAGGTGCGGTGGCTCATACCTCTAATCCCAACACTTTGAGGCTGAGGTAAGAAGATCTCTTGAAGCTAAGAGTTCAAGATCAGCCTGGCAATGTAGTAAGACCCCTGTCTCTACAAAAAATTGGTTGTGGTTCGTGTCTCTACTCGCAGCTACTCTGGAGACAGGCAGATTGCTTGAACTCAGGAGTTCACGGCTACAGTGAACTCTAGCCTGGGTAACAGGATAAGACTCTATCTCTAAACAAATAAGAGTGAAATTTTAAAAAAATTTAAAAAAGAAAAGAAAAAAGTTGAGGGGAAATCAGTTCAAAGCAATACTGTGGTGCTTGGAGGAAAATGAATAGACCACTGTGGCAGGAAGAGGTTTATCTATGAAAATAATGGAAGATAAGGTTGGAAACCAATTCGGGGCCATAGTATGGAGGCCTTTTGACGATAGGCTAAGGGGCTTATATTTTGTCTTAAAGTCAAGAAAATATTTTAAAATCTTACATTCAGTAAATCGTTTCTCAAAATCATGTCCATAGAAAAGTTTTAGGAAGAGCATACCAAGACATGGAATGGATTAAAAGGGAACGCAAAAGAAGCCAAGAAACTAGTAGAAGGCTAATCCTTGAAGGTGAAGGCCATTTCCTAAAGGAAGGACTCTGCTACAGACACAGTACTTGGGTCAAACTAGGAAGTCATCCTCACCACTTTCAAATAGATGGTGATACCATTGTTCTATGGTAAACCTAAATTCCCTATCTGTGCTGATCTAGATCCACCCCGTACTCTCTACAGGAGCCAATGAAAGGTCTTCCTTATGGGCTGTTGTTAAAAGCCCAAACAAGAAGAGTCTAAATAGAAAGACCTGAGGCCTAACAGATCGGTTAGCTCCTGGGTAATTAACTATTTTTACCAACACGGAGAAAGACATTATTTCTCATCCAGCATCTAGCATTGTAGTATCATGTCTCAAAGGCAAATGATAAACCCAATCAGAGAGAGAATAGAAAACTACAAAAGAGTTTTGCAGGTCAGGAAGCTCCAAGGAAAAGCTTTCTCTTTAGGGGAGAAGATATGAGAAATTTTTCATTTTCCTTTTTGTAAAAGTTATATTATGTTGTTGTTGGTGTTTTTTTTTTTTTTTTTTTTTTGCAAAACAGGTCATGTCCTGTCGTTACATTATTTTATTGTCATTTAGCCATAGTATTAGATGACTTTCACAATAAAGGAATGGATTAGAGTGAGACAGCATGCTCACAGGTAATCAGAGAAGTATTCTATGTATAAAGACAGGCAGAGCAGGCTACGGCTTCACTGTCTGGGAGCTCCCATTTAAAAAACATACACCTTGTATTTTTGTATTGCAGTCATAAGCCATATCATCTGGTATCTTTCCATCCCTCTTACTCCCAGGCCTACTATCTTGCTTCTGTTGGAAACAGGATTGGTCTACAACTGCCCTGTGTCATAAAGCAGGATATTTAAGGCACATAAAGAATTCATTTTTGGTGCTGGGTTGTAAACACTCCATTTCACCCCAGAATTTCTCCCAGAGTCCTGTCTCCACTCCTGTAACTTGTCCACAACCACACATCTCAGAAATTGCCCCACCTCTCAGGATGGTGGCTTAGGAGCAAAGATGTAAATATATGCTAAGCATCAGTCATAAGGGAATGCCTAGGAGTTGCCCAAGGGGTTCAACACAAGTGGAAATGTTCCCCCAAGGTGTGAAAACACTTTGATATTACCAGGATGGCCTATAAGTCTCCCACTGAAATAAAGTATAACTGGAAAAGTTTAGTATCCTTATGGACCTTAACAGGGAACTGGGAGGAAAGTAAAGCCCCTGTGAGAGTCTGTGAATGGAAGACAAAGCTCCCTTCAGTAGCTAAGCACCCCCTTTCATGTCAGCACAAGACTCAGTCCATGCCTCAGCAAAATGACAATCACTAAAAGTCATCTATGCTGCACTTGGGTTAGGAAAAGCAAATGTGCATTCCAAGGCCCATTTGCATATAATCCCTCCTTCCATTTTCCCTGTGAGTCAGAATTGTGGCATATACACAGGAAGTGTGTATGTATGCACAGTTACACGTGTAATTCCTTGTGTATACTCTTACTTATAGCATATGCATATTCATGTCCTGTTGTGCCACTCATGCACTCTTGTCAAGACAGAAACACGTGCCTCATTTGGAATGACTATGATGATTTCAATGACACTGTTGGCCTTGATCTTTGATAGTCATCATCCTCTATTTTTTAGAGTCTTACCCTTAGACTTTGTTCATTCTGGGCTCCCACCCTTCTTCTCCTGGAGTTAAAGCTAACATATTAAAGGCAGAAAGCCAAGCTAGAGAAGGTTGGCGTATCCTCTCCAGCCTGAGGAGTCCTTGTGTCTACAGAACAGATGTGGGGTCGGCTGAAGCCGAGTAAACCTATCCACTCTCCTACTGGAAATCACATTGAATTCTGACCCAAGGGGCCTCCGTGTCACAAATGGATAGGTAATTAAGCCACCAGATTCTGAGCCTTTTGAGATGAGAGGGCTTTTCACTTTTTGTACATTTTTGAAGAGCAGAAGGTGTACAGAGAGACATAGGAAGCCTTGAAAAGAATAGAAACAAGATGACAGGTGTTGGTGCACTGGTATTAGGTGGCACAGATAAACAGAAAACACATTTAAAAATTAATTATGGGGGCTCAGCGCCTGTGGCTCAGTGGGCTAAGGCGCCAGCCATGTACACCTGAGCTGGCGGGTTTGAATCCAGCGTGGGCCCAGCAAACAACAATGACGGCTGCAACCAAAAAATGGCTGGGCGTTGTGGCGGGCGTCTGTAGTCCCAGCTACTTGGGAGGCAGATGCAGGAGACTCACTTGAGCCCAGGAATTGGAGGTTGCTGTGAGCTGTGAAGCCATAGCACTCTATCCAGGGTGACAGCTTGAGGCTCTGTCTCAAAAAAAAAAAAAAAATTAATTATGGGGCCAGGCACAGTGGCTCCAACCTGTAATCCTAGAACCGTGGGAGGCTGAAATGGGAGGATCTCTTGAGATCAAGAGTTCAAGACCAGCCTGAGCAAGAGTGAGATCCTGTCTCTACTAAAAATAGAAAAACTAGATGGACATTGTGGCCGGTGACTATAGTCTCAGTTACTCAGGAGGCTGAGCCAGGAGGAGTGCTTGAACCCAGAGTTTGAGTTTGAGGTTGCGGTGAGTTAGGCCGGCACTCAAGTCTGGGCAGCAGAGTCTCAATAATAAATAACAAAAATTTAAAATTTAATTCTCTTTTTACAAAGCAGTAGGAACTCTATCAGCATTCTTGATGGTGCGGAAAGCAGAGTGGGGTCGCCAGCTTGCCCAGGGGGATGGAAAGGAGGGTGGGTTGGAGTGCTCCTTCTGCTATTATTATAATTATTGGTAAAGTGATTATCAACATGGAAAAGTTTCACCTGCAGAGACCTGGAGTGAGACCTCGAAGGACAGGAGCCCTCCAGTGGTAACAACGCTTGGTTGTTAACCAACACAGCCAAGGACAGCGCCCAGTACCTAGAGGGAGGTGGCTGAGGTAACCGGTCCCCAGGAGCAGTCCCCCCGAGGAATGTCAGTCCCACTTCAGCCACTGCCAGCAAGGAACATTCCGCTTGCTGCTGCTCTGTGTAATTCACTTGATTCCTCCTGGGTGTGCGGCGACAGCAGAGCTTGGAAAATCTGAAGCAAGCAAGAGGACTTAAGGTTTCCATTTAGGAATGTTGACATCTCCCCCAGTTCAAAGGGGCGTGTGTGTGTGTGTGTGTGTGTGTGCCTGTACTGAGGGTGGCAGTCCATCCCTTCTCTACCACCCAGCGGTGTGAAGCCTGACGAAGGGGAAAGCGCTGCCCTCGTGCGCTCACCCTTTCTCATCATCACCTTCCTTTGAAACTAAGCTGAGAGAACTCTTTAGCATGGGCACCCTGAGGTTTTTTTTTTTTTTTTTTTGATGGGCCAAGCTTACAGTTTTCAAAGTGCTATGACAGGATGGTTGCAAAAATAAAAAGCTAGTGAAAGCTTAGTCACAATATTTCTATAGCTGGCAATCAAAAGATCATATTGCATGCAACTGGCAAAATCATCATAGGGAAATTATGCATTTTCCAGAATACCTTATTCCCTTCTGTGTATTAAACATTACTTTAATATTCTGGTGACAATGTTTTATAATTAATCTAAATGTAAGGGAATGAACACACCAGAGATTATGTCTCAGTGCAAAGAGGTGAAAAAGTCTTCTTTGCAGTGGCAGACCGGATTACCGACTCAACTCCTTTCCCTTACCAGCAGCCACGGATATCACTGAGCGCTCATATCCCACCACATCCTCCAGTGAATGCAAACATGCTGTACACTTTGGGGAGTAAAACCCTTTCACTCATAAGGGTCTTAATGTTAACACGGAAGAAAAGTGTTTTAAAAATTGCATTAGTTCATAGACTTATATGGAACTCATGAGGGGGAATCTAGCCCCAGAGAGATAAAAACTAAAGAGCTGAGCCATAAACCAGTATGATAACATCCTTATTATAAGATGCAAATTGAGGGACCCAATTCGCTAAAACACATGTTACTAGTATTTAATTTTGCTTGTGGGAATATATTAGAAGTTGGCCTATGCCTTTTGCACAATGTACTTAAAACGAGGGCAAGTAACTTTAGCTATAAAAAAAAGAAGTGATGAAGAAGGCAGGGCAAGCCAGGATTGAGAGATAATTGCCAGGATGTAATTTAAGTGTCAGTGTACACAGCTTTCTTCCCTGCCTTGGGCTCAGAGGCACAGCACTGGCAGGTTGGAGGCAAGTGGGCTCCTGGACCGGGTGGCTGGGGGTCCTGCCATGAGCTGGGCAGGGGAACGGTGAGGCTCGAGGGTGGCTTGAGGGGAGGGCGGGGGCCAGCAGAGGCAGGGAGGCAGGCCCACGCCCAGTGGTCATCGCAGGAACTCCACATGAGCTGGTGTGCTTGTGAGCCTGTGGTTTAGAGGAGAGAAATGCACTTCCCCATGAGAAAAAGGTCAGTTCCTCTTTCCTCAGTGGCACCGGCTGCCCGCTGCTGGGTGTGTTCAGACTTCCCGCCACCACTGCCATCGAGTAGGTGAATTCTGCTTCCCTCTCAGGATGACCCTAAGAGGATGGACCCCGTGTGTCTCCAGGTGGTCATCCCTGTGGGCTCTGCAGATGAGGACACCATCCCTAAGCCCTCGCCTCCTCTCAGAAGTCTCCTCCTCACCTGGGGGCTCTGGGTGAACCCATGTCCCCTCTCAACATTTGACGTGTGATCTATGGCCACTGAGGTCACCTGGGAGCCACGCACACCCTGCAACCCCTGCCCAGACCTCCTGAGTCCCGTTTTTTTTTCTTTGTAGAGACAGAGTCTCACTTTATTGCCCTTGGTAGAGTGCCATGGCGTCACACACCACACACCAGCCTCCAACTCCCAGGCTTAGGTGATTCTCTTGCCTCAGCCTCCCAAGTAGCTGGGACTACAGGTGCACGCCACAATGCCTGGCTATTTTTTGTTGTTGTTGTTGTTGTTGCAGTTTGGCCAGAGCCGGATTTGAACCCTCCACCCTCAGTAAGTGGGGCGGGGCCCTACCCACTGAGCCACAGGCACTGCCCAGTCCCAATCAGCATTTTAATCAGATCCGCTGACTTGTGGGAAGGGCGGAGGCCCCACCCTCAGACCTGCCACCTGAGCCGCTCATTTGGCATTTACCATTTAGGATCTATAGGATTTGAATAAATTTTCTTTCCTTTTTATTGTTGGGAATTCATTGAGGGTACACGAAACCCATTTACACGGGGATTGCATTTATTAGGTAAAGTCCCTCTTACAATTGTCTTGCCTCCAAAAGGTGTGGCACACACCAAGACCCCCACCCCTCCCTCCTTCCCTCTTTCTGCTCGTCCTTTCCCCACCCCTCCCTCCTCTCTCTGTCTGCTCCCCCCTTTCCCCAACCCCCCACTATGTACTAGGTCATTAATTGTCCTTACATCAAAATTGGATACATAGGATTCACGTTTCTCCATTCTTGTGATGCTTTGCTATGAAGGGTTTGAATAATTAAGAGGGAGTCCTCCAAATGCCTGCTCTTTTTTTGGCCAAAATTTGTGATTAGAAGGAAAAAATATTATACGAAGCAAAGGGACACACTGGAGGTTGTCAGGACACAAGCACAAAACACCGTCAAGCATCAGATTAGGTAACAGCAGAGTCACCTGGATGTTAGTTGGGGGGAGAAGGGGTGTCCAACCCCTGGGAACATGAAGGGTCTGCTGAGGAATGCGTTTGCCCAGTAGGCATTGTCTCAAGCCTGAGAAGCAGGCTTGTCTCTAGTTGTAGAGACCAGGGTGGTTTGCTCTTGCCTTGGCCTTTCCAGAAAGAGGTCATCAGTATGTTCCTGAAGAGTGGAAGTTAGGGAGAGCAGGGAGAAGAGGGTGGGGTGGGGGGCAGGAATCCCCAGACAACCTCAGTGGTGAAACTTGGCTAACCTCAGGCAGGCTCAGGGGTTTCTTGGACTTAACCTGCCAATGCCTGAAACAGGGTGAAAGTCCTTTAGTAACACAATTAGGAAAGAAAATGCTTCCACAGCACAGATCAGGTTGTAGTAACACTAAAGTGCGAATAAGTTAAAGAATAACCAGCCAGTTAATCACTAAGTCTCAACAACTAGTGAAGACATGGACCTGTCCTGGTTTGTCTGGGGTGAACTGAGCAGGGGTGGGAAATGGGGTCAGATCATTCTGATAAGGGGCTGGTTGCAGGATTTTGAAGACTCTACTCTTACCCCAGAGTCACAGGGGGAAGAAGCCTCTGAGAAAAGGTTGTATTTTAATCATACAGGTACAAAGGCCACAGCTCAGCTTTGCCTTATTCAGTGAAGGTTTTTTTGTTTGTTTGTTTGCTTTTAAACTAAAGTTGTTTCCTACAAAGGAACCTGCCTCTTAAGGCATTATTAACCAAAGCATTACATTTAAATGTCTTATCTCCCCACCTGACACTGTCCAACACTTCATGGCTTCCCCTGTAGCAAGCACGTCACCCCTGCAGGTAATTCCTGAGTGATGAGTGAACCCTCATCACTGTATAGATGCCCAGACGTAAGTGGCCTTTGCAAGGGCCGACAAAGACTTTGGTTGGATAATTTTCTCTCCCAGGTTGGATTTTTTATTATCACCAGAACAGCCATGTGCATCCAGTTCTCTGGAGTAACTTTTTAATTTTTTTTCCTTCTAGTTTTTGCAAGCAGGTTGGACATTTTTCTTGAGGCTCTCAAAGTTCAAATTCCATCAGTAGATTGATCTAAAAGCTCTCTAATGGGCAGGGGATTGAGGATGGGGTGGGACTTTGATTGTTAATCAATGCTTTCAAATGCTCCTAATTTTCCCAAAGTTCAAATCCAGGCTCTAATTTCGGTTTCTGGTGTGACTTTTGGGAAGCCATCTCTCTGTGTGCTTCCACTGGAAGGGAGAGTCAGAGGTGCCTCTCTGAGGGCAGTGCCTGCTGCACTTAGGCTTGACTCTTTCATGTGGGCTCAGAAGGAACATTCTATGAGTGTCCCACGCCGCAGGAAATGCCCAGGCAGCGGCACAGGTTTGCTGGTGAAGCAGCCCCTAGTTTTTAGAGGAGCTATGAGAAGGTTCATGAAGGTCTTTACATCCTTTTAGACTCCTAGCCGTTTTCTTCTTATTGCTACTCCTTACATTTGCGTGATTAACTATGAGCCTACAAAGCAGCTCACAAGCGTTCCCTCATTTGCTGCTCTCTGTGGTGCTAGGGTATGATACAGACAAGGCAGGTGCCATTGCCGCTTCCTCACTGTCTTAAAGTGGTTTGAGAGCTCTCCTGAGATAACACAACAAATTATGTAAGTCAAGTCCAGTCTCCGGGGTAGTGCTGTGTAAGGAAGGCATAAAATGAGGTCTGCAGACCATTGTTTCTCCGAAGTTCAAAGCTTCCACCTGCTTCTCCCTATCAAAAGACAGAAAGTTGGTTCAGTGCTCTCTCCTGGGGCCAACTTGGGAAGCGTCTCTTCAGTGCCAGGTAGCAGCTTCCTTGGGCTATTTTCACAGCCAGTTTACAGAGGTATATGGGGCCTTGGGGTACATTTATGGTTCGGGATAAATTCCACCCCATCTCTCCGCCCCCATCAGTAAAGCAGGCAGGACTTTGTGGTGGTTCAGGCCTGTAATCCCAGCACTCTGGGAGGCCAAGGCAGGTGGATTGCTTGAGCTTAGGAGTTTGGGAGCAGCCTGAGCAAAAGTGAGACCTCATTTCTACTAAAAATAGAAAACACTAGCGGGGTGTTGTGGCAGGCATCTATAGTCCCAGCTGCTTGGGAGGCTGAGGCAAGAGGATTGCTTGAGCCCCAAGAGTCTGAGGTTGTTATGAGCTATGATGTCATGGCACTCTACTGAGGGCAACAGACTGAGATTCTGCCTCAAAAAAAAATAAAAAAAAAAGTGAGGTGAAGAATACCATATAAAGCATAATTCCATTGGAATAAATAAAATTATGAAGAAAACAAGAAGTCGGAGCCTTGAAAGTTATGGGAGCATTCCAAAGACATTTCTACTTTCATCGTTCTAAATGTTCTCCTAAACCTTTCCTGCTGTCCAAGCTGCTTTACAGGAGAATGGAAGGCCTGGCGAAGGCTGAGACTTTAGATGGCTCCTGTGGGCGTCCGTGTTGATTTGTATGGTCATTCCTTGTTTGCTCAGAATTGCCTCCTATCTTTTTCCCCTTAAGTGACAGGATGGCATACCCGTAATCACAGCCCTTGCCTGTGAATATATCTGTTTGTCCAGCCCTAAAGGTTAAAGTCTGTAGATAGAAGGAGGCTGGAATGCAAGGTGTGAACACCAAGATAAAACAGAGTGTAAGCCAGTGTTTTGTCTGGTCGCCTTCAACTTTAGAATCAGAAGGTCAAGAACTGGCCCAACAGTGAAGAACCTTTAGGAACGTCAAGTTCCATTTAGAGACAAGTGTGCAGGAACAAAATATTCAGCTCTCTGATTTGCTTTCAGGTGACATTGAGCATGGATTTGCCTTTGATGGAGGCAGATGATTGGAATTTATTTTTTGCCAAATGACTTTGTTTTCTGAGTCCTAAGAGATAATTCAGTCCAACCGCCCCTTTTCATCTTCTTCTTCTTATTTTTTAAATCAATTGGTATAGATTGTGATTAACTGCAAAGGAATTTAAGTGACAAGAGAAGATAATTCTTAGTAAATTTAGGGTGTTTTCTGAAAGAATTCTGATTAAATACCTGCGAGGAAGACTTGGAAGTGATTGTATTATTACCAATAATGTAATGAGATATGTGTCACTTTGACAAATAGTTTTAACTTTACTGAAGAGAGTTCATGTTCTCATTTTTTTCCCTCCACACCACCCAGGTATTGCCATTTCTTAGATGAGTAAACTGAGGCACAGAGTGGTTGCGTGGTGGTTTCTTGGAGGCCACAGAACTGCTTAGGAGCCGAGGCAGGGATGATGACCTGGGCGCTTCCAACAGACTTCCCTGCAGGGTTCTAACCTTGTCCTTTCTGCACATGCACCACGCTGGGTGCTGGGTGGGGGGCGTTGGGTGTTGCGGGGTACATGTGGGGGTGAAGGGTTGCTCTTGAAGCATTCAGGCTGGAGCTGGTCCTAACCCTGCCACTGGGGGTGATAGAAATTTTTGAGGACAGAATCTTTCCCAGAAGAAGGGGTGTGAGTGTTGGGCTCATGATCCTGGGGCGTGGCTCTCGTGAGCCCATGCAGGCTATGAAAGCAGATGGATCCGATGATCTGCATCCTCTGGGCTGCTCCCGAGCCTGGCCAACCCCTGTGCATTACCCCGAGAGGGCAGCTTGCCCGCCACTCTCCAAATCCATGTGCCTTCTTTGAAGTTACTGTTTGGGTGCAGATAGCAAAGCTGTTTTCCTCAGAAGGCCTTTGTTTCATTATTCCCAAATTTTCTGGGAGGAGGAGTCTTTGGCCTCCTCTCCTTAGATGAATTAGTTTGTCAGATTTAGTAACTCTCACCATGACTGTCTTGGAAGCCAGGAGCCTGACCTTGAGAGAATGAGATGCAGGGATGTTAGCTGGGACTAGATCGGAGCTGGTAGGGTCGCTGGGAGGGAGGATGGTGGACACAGGGACACTACCATGTGGACATTAGGGGCTAGGCCGGGGCCCTGAAGGGGCCCATCATGTTACATGTATTTTCACGGGAGTGTGTGTGGAGCCAGGGAGCTGCCAAGGATATCTTCAGGTCACATGTCTGGTGGGGACAGCACTGGATTCAGAGTCAAGATACCCAGGTACCATTCCTGCTCTTTTAGTTCACTTTCTTCTCTTCTACGGCCTTAGTGTTCTCATAGTAATGTAAGTAGATGCATTCCAAGGTCATTTTTGACTTTACCATTCTATGGGACTTTTCCTGTTAGGAAGAACCCAGGAGAGGCTCCTGGGAGACTGCTGCTGGGTAGTGCCAGGTAGGAAGCCACCAGGCATGGCCATGGGAGGCACCAGCGAGTCACGGAGGAGTCAGTGGCCACAAGAGATCTGCAGTGAGAGAGCAGTGGCCTAAGGCCAGTCAGAGAAGGAATGTGCCTACGGAAAACACCAGCGGAGTTTATAAGGAGAGTTTGCCTAAGTGACAGGCAAGTAAGTGCTAGTAGCAAACAAACCAGTTCAGGGGCTCAATTTGGTCAGGAATGGAATGCTTTCTTTTTTTCTTTTAATGGAAATAAATCCAATCAGGTCTTTTATCTTGTTTGGAAATCATAAATTTAACATGTATTGGGGTTAGTAGACCAGTTCAGGGGCTGTTTGGGGGCATGGGTTCATTAGGCTGGGAGTATTTATGAGGCAGGGATTAAAGGACACCATTCAGCAATCCTTGGCCCAGGGCTATTTTGGCCACAGCTTTGGGTGATCTTTTGGAGTTCTGCTCAAGAATTCCATTTGTTGAAATATAGTTTGGAACATAGAGTATCCAGCGCCTTTTGAAAACATTTCTCTCCCAACCAGTCAAATTCCCAGCATTTTTGGATCGTGGCTGAAATTCAGTTTATAACCACAAACAGCCTTAATGGCGTGTCCACTGCATCTTACTCCCTGCAAGGCACAGGGCTGGGTGTGTTGAAAGGAAGAGTGAATGATGCTAGGCCAAAGCAGGTGACTCACACAACCCTTTCCAAATTATAATAAGCTTTGGGAATATTTCTTTCAGATGAGAAGGCACATCAATATAGATCTATACTCTGCCCTCTATGTATCTTTTTGCTATAGTATTTGATCTTGGTTCCTGAAAACTTTTTCATAATTGAGAAGTCAAAGTAAGAAATATATGGTAAACTTGTCCCAGAATGAACACCGTTTAAAAAAAGATAGGACTCTGGAATATAAACTGCCTCAGACAATCAATAATTGAATGCCTACTCACTGGGCACTGGGGAGGGCAAAGGGCGTGCTCTATTCCTGGGCATCTCTTCCATGCATTTCATTTATTCCTTTGAGCCTTGTAGCATTATTACCATTTTCCCAATAAAGGATCTAAAGCTTAAAGTAGTTTCAGTAATGTGATAAATGTCATCTCACCAATAAGAGATAAAGTCAGGGCTCGGCGCCTGTGGCTCAGCGGGCTAAGGCACCAGCCACGTAAACCTGAGCTGGTGGGTTCGAATCCAGCGTGGGCCCGCCAAATAACAATGATGGCTGCAACCCAAATAAAAATGGCCGGGCGTTGTGGCAGGTGCCTGTAGTCCTAGCTACTTGGGAGGCAGAGGCAGGAGACTCGCTTGAGCCCA
>CAUYON010089210.1:0-41902 GCA_963573935.1 Arctocebus calabarensis | reverse complement strand
TTTTTTTTTTTTTTGTAGAGACAGAGTCTCACTTTATCGCCCTTGGTAGAGTGCCGTGGCGTCACACTGCTCACAGCAACCTCCAGCTCTTGGGCTCAAGCGATTCTCTTGCCTCAGCCTCCCTGGTAGCTGGGACTACAGGCGCCCGCCACAGCACCTGGCTATTTTTTTTGTTTGTTTTGCGGTTCGGCCGAGGCCGGGCTTGAACCCGCCACCTTCGGTATATGGGGCCGGCGCCCTACTCGCTGAGCCACAGGAGCCACCCTACACAATAGATTTTTATTTATTTTTTATTGTATTGAGACCTGATCTCCCTCTGTCATCCATACTAGAGTGCAGTGGCATCATCATAGCACAACACCTCAAACTCCTAGGGGCTCAAGTGATCCTCCTGCCTCAGCCTCCCAAGTGGCTGGGACAACAGGAGTTTGCCACTATGGCTGTCTAACTTTTTTTATTTTTTGTAGAGAGGAGGTCTCACCATGTTGCTCAAGCTGGTCTCAAACTCCTGGCCACAAGCCATCCTCTCACCTCAGCCTCCCAGAATGTTAGGATTACAGAAATGAGTCACCATGCTCAGCCTCATTTTATTTTTAAAGGCGTATATGACTAAATAAAAGTCACATTTTCTTACTTGATCCTCAAATAATCTCTTGTGGTGGGTACAGGAAAAATGTCACTATAGGGTAGAGGAAGACAATGAGACTCAGGTAGAGGAAGTGATTTGTGAAGGTTGCACACCTGGAATCTAGATCTTGTGAGTCCTAAGCCAGTGCTGTTCCCATCATACCACCTGAGTATTAGATCACTGGGAGTTATAGAGCATTCTGGTTAAGAGAATAGCTTCTGGGGGCAAAACTGCATGGGTTCAAATACTAGCTCCAGTATTTACTTGCTGTGTAATCTTGGCTGAGGCCTTTAATTTTTCTAAGCCTTAGTTTTCTTATTTGTAAAATGGGTAAAACAAAGGCATCAATCTGATAAGATTACAAACATTAATTGAGATAATATATAAAATCATTTAAAATAGTACCTGATAACATAATAAATGTTCAAACCGTGTTAATTATCATAATTCCAAAGATGCCTTTTTTTTCCCCAGTGGAACTCTGGATTAATTTCATAAATAATAAATGCCTAATGTATTAACATTATTGTATTAGAGGCCTATGGGTATCATTCAAGAATTAACAATATAATCCTTCTCTTCAAGAAGATTACCAACTACTTGGAAATTTACCAAGTAGCAAGTAATTCTTAGTGTGATATATACCATAGTAAGGAGACAAAGGGCAGATGTACATACAAATGTTGAGAGACTCACTAAGGCTAGATTACTATGGGGTTGGGATCAGCCAAGCCATGTATCCCTAATGTACAGTTCTCTTTTGCACTACCGAGAAGATCAGAGGTAGAGGGTTCTCATTAGAATATTGAGTTAAACAATGTTCTTTCACTGCAGCTGTCCACAGACAAAGACTTTCGAAAGCATCGGAACCGTGTTGCCTACCTAAGCCTGTATTATGACTGAGCAGCAGTGACTATCTTCACGTGCTCCTCCTAAACACAGAATCTCCGGGATTGAGGACAGAGATGCTCTTCTCCTTCTGCGTTGTCGTGCCCTCTTTTCTGCCAGCATGGGGCCCAGGGAGGGGCAGGGGCTCATACCTACTGCATGGAAGCATAAAGAATAGTACAGAGTGCTACCTTCACCTGCTTGTTTGTGGTGTATACATGAAGAGCCGGTGGGAGGGTTCCTGTTGGGTGTTGAGTTGCGTTCATTTTAGTGGGACCCTGTCTTCTATCCCTGATGCCCAGGTACCAAATTCTTTTATTCCACCACCAGCCCTAGTCATAAGGGGCTGCTGGTCTATACATAAAACATAGGGTTTTGATGAAATTTGAGCTTCCTAGGTACAAAAGACACTTAAAGCAGGTTAAAATATTTATGTATATGTTTTAGGAGCTCTTTCGAGTTTTCGAGTTCTCCTGCATGGAATGGAAGGTGTTGATTTTGTTGCCTTTCTCAGATTGATGTAAAAAGTCAAAGAACCAACAATTCCCCCTTCCTGATTACATCTTCTATTTAGTCTGTTTGTCAACACATATACTGAGTTCCCACTATGTGTCAGGCAGAGTGGTAAGCAAACGGGATATAGCAGGAATCAGTAAACTCATCTCCTAGGTGAAGAGGAGCAGCTAATGAGTTGTTGGGCCTGCCCCCCAATCTGAATGACCTCTGAAGCCTTATCAGTTAATCCAAGGTTATAAAGGCCAGACCCCAGAGCAGCTGCCTTCATAGTGCTTATCCAGATGCTCAGGCCTGAGAAGCAGGCCTCTTTCTTTCTGTTTTACACAAATCCCAGGACTGTATAGAAAAACTGCCTGTCAAAATGAGATGGAGCCAAGAGACCAAAGAATGACTCAAGTAAGTCCAGTGTGGTGAGTTAGATGAGTTTATCAGAGGCTACTTATGTAGGGTCGACTTATGTAGGCCCATTGCTTACACTAGAGTTCCCCAGGCACGCACTCCTAGGTAGCTTGGGAGTTCTTCAGAAAGAGAAAACCACCCCATCTACCTGTGGCATCACCTTACATCATCTCTTCCCAGTGCTGCATGAGGCATGATGCAAAACTCTTACATTGTATCATTGCATGTTTATATTATAACAAATTAAACATGCACAGTATAATCAGCATGAGTCTTTATATAACCCATGTTATCGTAATAACATTATAATTCCCTTTTAGATGGAGATTTGAACATCGCAATTAGTCAAAGAGTACTCTCGGACAGCTAAAGCAGTTCTAAAGTAATCAGGACTGGTTTACATTGGACTTGGCCTCAAGCAAGCGCTGATGCACAACTGTGTTTTGGCATTTGCTTAATCTATTTGTGACAATTTTTTCCTGTGCACCCCAAGCTAGTACAGTACTTTATTTTTTTTCTGTATGGTGGGGAGCTTGTTTCTTTTTTTTCACCTTCCAACACCAGATGAAATAACTCGTGTAGTTCATTCAGGATTGGCACTAAGCATCGTCTACCTTGTCTTTTAGTGCCCACTTTGGCTTCTTGGTAATGACTAGAATCTTGCAAGTCTCTGGACACCAAAGAATGAGAAGCTGTCAGTGGCCACAGAAAAGCTCTAGCCTGCTGCAACTCTCAGGACCACTCCACGTCATTGTTAGCTGGAGAAAAGGCCAGTAAGAAGCAAAAGCTACTGAGCATATGAGGCCAAGGGGCCTAATTCCTTGGGAGGCAAGGTCTTTTGAAATAAGAGTGGCAAAGGACAGAAAGAAAATAAAATTGGAATATTAAGATAAAGATACTTTAGGTAAATGCACCTAAAACATAGACTTGGTTTAATCTGACAACAGTGATTTCTGTTATCTTGTAAAGATGTGTTTGTGATTTAAGATAAGTCAGGATTAACTGCTATCATGTCTCCCACAGACCTCCCTCTATTTTCCCCTTTGCATCCACCCCTGTGCAGGTTTTTTCAGAGGTAATATTCAGCATATACTATTTTTTCTGATTCTGAGCCTTGGGCCACCTCTTTGGAGGATATTGATGGGGGTGATAGAACATCGCTCACACTGTTTGACACATACACTCTAAGATTTTCCCAGGGAAGGGAACTCTCTCTTCTAAAATAGTAATCTGATTTGATAAAAAAATAAGTTTTGAATATAGCTTCAGTTAACCTCCAGGGTTTCCTAAAATAATATGTTGTACAGACAAGTACTTAAGAAAGAGCACAAATGAATATAAAAAATAAAACATGTTGTGCCACATTTATTTTATATCTAGATTTGGTTCTGGAGGGTTACAAATCTTTTAGGGTTTTTTTTGTTTGTTTGTTTGTTTTGGGAGGGACAGAATCTCACTTTGTCACCCCAGTAGAGTGTCATGGCATCACAGATCACAGCAACCTCAAACTCTTGGACTCAAGTGATTCTCCTGCCTCAGCCTCCCAAGTAGCTGGAACTACAGGTACCTGCCACAACGCCCAGCTAGTCCTTTTTTTTTAGAGACAGGGTCTTGCTCTTGCTCAGGCTGGTCTCGAACTCCTGAGCTCAAGCAATCTACCCTTCTCAGCCTCCTCCAGAGTGCTAGAACTACAGGTATGAGCCACCTTCTCCAGTCAATCTTTTAGGTTTTAATAAAGCCATATCATAATGCTATATGAGTGGGGTAGGGCTTCCAATGTGATCAGTAGATGCCAATGCCAAAAACCAGTATGCACATTTTAAGAAAGGAAAAAACTACTGAAATTGTAATATTCAAGTCACATTTAACTTCTGCAATTACAAGAGATACAAGATAGAAGATAACAAACATTATTGGTATATATTATGACCATTTTTTGGCACCCTCTGTAGACTGAATGACATATTGGAGGATGTAGTTTGACATGCAGCACAAGAGAATCAACAACAGCAAGGTTTTATCAACACTTTTATAGCCAATTGCAATGCCTGCAATTCTGGTCAGAGACCAAGCTCTGGGCACACTGGAAGTGGAAGGTCTTACCTCGCACACACTGGTAGAATTGGTATCATCTTTATTGTCTCTAAAGATGCCATCTGCTTTACCTGTATAGAAATCTCCACCTCCTCTACTGCCCTGTCCCCATCTCCTTCTCCACTACTACTGCTGACTCCACCAGTGGTGGCAAAGAAGCTTTCACTTCTGGGTGTCAAGGGTCAGTTATACCAAGTATTGGTGGCCGGATAGAGCACATTCTAAAAGAAAAAAAGGGGGCATTACACAGCATGATCATAATCTGTTTTTGTACATAGAACAGCTTCTGGACATTCTCCTGTTTCAGTTCTATTCTCAGAGAGTTGAGCCCCATGGAGGTGCCAAGCTGCATGTGGCAAGAATTCTACAAAGGAACAGATGTTTGAAGCAGGGAGGAGGGGAACAAGGGCCACTGGAGTCCCAGCAGGTGTCAGCCCTGGGGTTTCCTTCCAGAGGGGAATGAACCCAAACCTGCTGTGACAGGACAAAGTATTTTGAGGACTAATTAGTATGTGGTTTGGGGTAGGGGAGGCTTATCTGTAAGTATTTCTAGCCTATATAATACATTTGGATTTTTGCTATCTTGTTACGCTTTATTTCTCATGCTTTATTTTTACATATTTCCTTTCAATACTATTTTTCACTTCTTTTCTTATCCTCTGGTGATTCAGCAGTTTGAAATTTCATTTTACTCTGCTAAAATGCTCTTAACCACTACTATAATTTTCTGCCTCTTAATTCATTCACCAGTTACTTTGAACAAGTCATTTTATAATCTCTCTTACAAATTTTTAGAGACCTGGAACTTCTTACATTTCCCTCTGCTCTACTCCACGTGTTCCTTGGGGTAAGTCCAGCTTGCCCCAAGGAACATACAAAACCTCAGAAAAGGCTAGGGCTTTGCTGTTCATACCTATGTAAATCAGCCATTGAGCCTTTGTCCCTGCTCTTCTTCACAGCCTCCCACTGACCCTCCCCACAGCACCCAAATGACAAAATCTATGCATCTAAGTTGGGGGATGGTGCCCTATAGTGAGAGGGAAGTGGTCTAGCTCGGAGGTGAATGTTGGTACACACAGGCATACCTCAGAGATAGCTCAGGTTTGGCTCCAGACCACAGCAATAAAGCAACTATCACAACAAAGCAAGTCACACAAATTTTTTGGTTTCCCAACAAAGATAAAAGTTATGTTCTATAGTACTCTAATCTATTTAAGTGGACCATAACATTGTATCTGAAAAAGTGCACATACTTCAATTTGAAAAATACTTTATTGCTAAAAGAGCTAATGATCATCTGAGCCTTTAGAGAGCTGTAATGTTTTTGCTGGTGGAGGGTCTTGCCAATTGCTGGCCACTGATCGAGCAGGACAATGGTTCCTGGAGGTTGAGGTGGCTCTGGCAATTTTTTAAAAACAAGACAATGAAGTTTGCTGCATTGATAGACTTTCTTTTTATGAAAGATTTCTTTATCTACAGCATGTTTGGTAGCACTTTACACACTAAAGGTAGAATAAGGTAGAACTTATTTCAAAATTGGAGCCAATCCTTTAAAACTGTCACTGCTTTCTTAACTAAGTTTATGTAATATTCTAAATCCATTGTTGCCATCTCAATAATATTCACAGCATCTTCACCACGAGTACATTCTATCTCAAGAAATCATCTTCTTAGGTTGGGTGTAGTGGCTCACGCCTATAATCCTAGCACTCTAGGAGGCCAAGGTGGGTGGTTTGCTTGAACTCACAAGTTCAAGACCAACTCAAGCTAAAGCAAGACCCCTGTTTCTACTAAATATAGAAAAACTGAACAAGAGGATCACTTGAGCCCAAGCTGGAGTTTGCTGTGAGCTATGATGCCACGGCACTCTACCCAGGGTGACAACTTAAGGCTTTGTCTCAAAACAAACAAACAAATAAAAACACCATTTTTTTTGCTCAAGCATAAAAAGCAACTTCACGTCTACTAAAGTTTTATCATCAGAGTGAAGAAGTTCAGTCACACCTTCAGGCTCCACTTCTAGATCTCTGCTATTACCAGGACATCTGCAGTGACTTCCTCCACTTAAGTCTTGAACCCTCTCAAAGTCATCCATGAGGGTTGAAATCAACTCCTTCCAAACTCCTCTATTAGTGTTGATATTTTGACCTCTTGAATGTTCTTAATGGCATCCATAATAGTAAATCCTTTCCAGAAGGTTTTCAGTTTACTTTGTCCAGATCCATCAGAGGAATCACTATCTACGGCAGCTATAGACTTAGAAAATGTATTTCTTAAATAAGACTTGAAAGTTGAAATGACTCTTGATCCATGAACTGTGTAGAATGAATGTTGTGTTAGCAGGCATAAAAACCACATTAATCTTGAATATCTCTTTCATAGCTCTTGGGTGATCAGATACCAATGGGCAATAATATTTTTTAAAGGATCTTTTTTCTGAGCTTTATATGTCAACAGTGGGCTTAAAATGTCCAACAAATTGTGCTGTAAATAGATGTGCCGTTATCCAATCTTTGTTGTTCATTTATAGAGCATAGACAGAATATATTTGGCATAATCCTTAAGGGTTGGGATTTTTTTGAATAGTAAATGAGCCTTGGCTTCAGCTGAAAGTCACTGGCTGCATTCACCCCTAACAAAAGAGTGTGTCTTTTGAAGTTTTGAATCAAGCATCAATTTCTCTCTAGCTATGAAAGTCCTAGATGGTATCTCCTTCCAAAAGAAGGCTGTTTTATCTACATTGAAAAACTGTTGTTTTTCCACTCTTGAGATATTTGGCTTAGGAGAATGCTCTCTACTTCCTTCCATATTGCTGCAAAAGACATTAATTCATCCATTTTATGTCTGATTAGTATTCCATGGTATACATATAACACATTTTCTTAATCCACTTATGAATTGATGGGCACTGGGATTAATTCCACATCTTGCAATTGTGAATTGTGCTGCCATGAACATTTGAGTGCAGGTGTCTTTTTGATAAAATGACTTATTTTGTTTGAGGTAGACACCCAGTGGAGAGAGCACTGGATCAAATGATGGGTCTACTTTTAGTTCTGGTCTACTTTCTCATTTGAGACATCTCCATACTGTTTTCCACAGGGATTATATCAATTGAAAGGGTACATTATCTGTGGATTCAAGACATACAATTGACTAATTCAAATCCATTCTTGTTTTCTTGTCCTGGTTAATATTTTCTTGGATATTAATCTAAATGAAGCTATTATTTATTTAATGTTAGTATTAAACACTTAGTATTCGCCTAAGTAACCGCATTTTACCATGCATAACATGCTCTCATGTGTAATGCACACCCATGATTTTGGACTAAACTTTGAAGGAAAAAAAATCTTTCATTTTAATTTTTAATTTAAATTTTTTTGTTTATATTTAGGTGATTATTTTTATATTATAAAGGAATTTTAGTATTTTTAACATATTATGGTACAAGTAATTGTACGTAACAAATAATTACACAAGAACAGATTACAAGGTATAAGAAATTTTATGTACTGGTTAACAAATTTACTATGTTTACATATCATAGAAGGCCAAGAACTCTTGGTCACTGTAAATATCAGAAATATTATCTTCTTTAATTTCTTACATTACTGGTTTCTTCTGAAGAGTCACTTTCCTTGTCCCAATAAATGTCATCATCCTCAGTTCCATCCAGAACATTGCTGAAGCTGCAATTTTTTTAATGATTTCATAATCACTTCCTTCTTGACACAGACCTATGATCTTAGAATCCAATCACAAACCTGAGAAATGTATGTTTTCTTGATTCTACCTACAGGTGTTAGATCATCACCAGCTGCTGCATCCAGGACTTCTACTCTTTTCTTAATGAGAGCCTTCAAGGGCTTGTTTACTGACACATCAGGAGGTTGCAGTTGGCTGGTTTGCCCAGCAGGTGGCACAGCAGGCTGGGTTTTCAAGTGCCCTGTGCTTTCGCACTTCGTGTAACATGGGATTTGATGTGATCAAAAACAAAACTGTTTTTCTGAGTAATCCACTAAGCCTTTGTGACCAGACTTTGTTAAACTGGGCAGATTTTCATGCTTTCTTCATTCATCCATCCCTTCTCATGCACGTGAACAATAACTCCACTTGGAATCTTTTCTTTTGGAAACATTTTTCTTTTAAAGATGACCAGAGGTGGTAGTTTTATCTCAACTGTGTAACAGAACAACAGTGAAATGTGTTTTCTCATGTCCACTAGTTTTAACAGCCGCGGTCTTTTCTCCTTTGACATCCACATTTCTGTTGAATGGCTCTTCAAATGTGAGTGGGATCTCATCCATACTAGCAATTTGGCACAGTTCAAAGTTGTCTTTCAAAGATTGATAACTGAAGAATGAAATTCTAAAACTTGATTCTCACAGGCTGCTGGATGTTTGGGGGCAAGTTTGTTCATGTCCTCATGCTCAAACTGTTCTCTTCATAAATTTAAAGCAACATTTATGTGTCCATCAACTTTTTTTAACTCTCTCACACCATCTTTTCCCCTCTCCTGTATCATCTTGGTCAAAACAGAGATCCCAGTTTGATGTTGCTCCAGAATGTAGTCTGTACCCCCTGCTCCACCGCTAGCCACTTTGGAGATCTCCCTCAGAGCGTCGTCGTTCTCCCTTTCCGTGGCCAATAACACTTTCTGCGGAAGGAGGTTCGCAGCTTCTCTTGGCAGCTCTACTGTCATGCTCTCTAACATATTTAATAATTGTCACTTTAAACTTTGCAGTGTGCAAAAACCGTTTGAACATTTTCCAAGCCCCACAAAAGCAGGGGTCATGTTTGTTGTGTTCACTGCTCTGTCTACAGGGTGAAGCATCATGTCTGGATCATAGAAGGTGCTCAATAAACACAAAATAAATGACTGACATAGTGGATAGTTCCAACCTCCCAATCCAGAGAATTCTTTCTTGGGCTACTGTACATTTTCCTATATCCTTCCAATAAATTCTTATTGACTTAGCTTGCCAAAGAGTCTGTTTCTGCTGCTTACAACTCCCAAACACCTTAACCAATGTACTGTCTGTAGGTGACACCCTTTGTTATCCCCAAGAAATGTAGCTCTTAAAGAAAATCCACTGAAACATAAGCTCTTGTGCAAGATGACCCAGAGCAAATGCTTCAGGATAGTAAATCTCTGCTTGTCCTCAGGTTCCCTGAGAATCTAGATATTTGATATCCAGGTTAATGGTATTAAATCCATGTTGATGAAAGAAGTCAAATAGAACAGATGAAAATCTCGAGTTGGCAGCCATGGAGCTCATGGTGGTGAATTTAGCTAGTGAGCTTGTCTGTATTAATTATTAGCAGACCTCAGGAGTCCTCCTTACATCATCTCTGGTGGTGATTTTACTATCTATTTTATGATAACTCCTGCTGGATTTTTATAGTTAAGATAAAGGAACATACATTAATGGAAAAATGTTTTTAATTAAAACAAAGTTTTAGTATACTATTGTACTTTTCATTTGTTTATGTTATAATATCAAAGGCACACACATTTTGTTTATTAGTGGGATCTTTTGAGGGTTCAGATATTGTATTTCTTTGATTCTAAGGTGTTCGTTCTTTTTAATTTGCTATTTCCAAAATTAAGATGGGTCTTACAGTTGTAGAATCATTTAATTAAGCAGACTGACCTCCAAAGAATGTAATATTACACTGATTCTGAGTCCCATACTTAAAGGTGTCTTAATGTGTGCAATTGGTTCCTCTGCCATAGTCAATAATTTTGTAACCTGTAAACACATATTTAAGCACTAGGTTTGTTCCTGATTATAGTAAGCATGTGATGAATGTTTTTTAAATTGGATCACAACTTTCCTAACTTTTTTTTTAATTTCAAATATCTAATAGCTAATGAAGTTTTCTTTAAGGTGGAAGTAAACTGACTAGTACAAACTGGTTAACTGAGAAGGGGGAGAAAGATGCTGTTTGAAGTTTTCTGGAATTAACCTACAAAGATTTTCTTATTTGTGCAAATTGTAGTCAAGATAAGAAGAAACTATTTCAGTGGCAGAAGAAATACTAGACAAATACTGTAAGTGAGAATTAGCTGGTTACCTTACAGGTAGCAGTCAAAATGTTTACTTGGCTATTAACAGTGAGAATTAACAAAAAAAAATCAACTACAACTTATTCCAAATATACTGATAGCTCTGTAGAAGTGGGGAGGGGAATAGCAAGTTACTTTTTATGTCAAATAATTTCATGCTATTTGATTTTTAAATAATTACAAAAATGCATTACTTTCATAATTTGAAAAGTAACTTAAGAAACTTTTTACATACAAATCAAGTCTAATTCTCTAACTATTCTTCTAACTCAGGGTCCAAATACCTATCAGGCCACTTATCCTTTCCCACTGCCTCCCAGCAGCAAAGCCCCCGACCCAGTCAAGGGTTCTTCCATTCTCGTCAGGGGACCATATTCTTTTGAGTATTTTACTGTCTTTATGGCATTTCTCTCTCTCCATATCTGTGACAGCCACGTCTTCCACCCAAAACATCATAGTCTCCTTTACAGGTCCCAACCTCTTTTCCCTCTGGAATAATCCATTTTCATCCTCTTCTCTGGCATCACTACTTTCCAGTCTAGCCTCAGGATTCTCTCTCTTGGCTACATCCTCATTCCCCCCCACCCCCAGCCTTGGGAAATCTCTTACTTCTGAGTGTCAAAGTTCAAGCCACCTATGGCGAGCAAGTTGCCCAGATATCTATTACTACAGAAAGAAACAAAGAGGCACGTTCAAGGTAGGCTTCTCAGCCTATAGGATGCAGACATTATGGAAAGTAACTCTTCATGTCTTCCTAAGTCTCTCTGCATATTCTTTTTTTTTTTCTTTGCAGTTTTTGGCTGGCGCCGGGCCTAAACCTGCCACCTTGTGCCGGAGCCCTACTCCTTTGAGCCACAGGTGCCGCTCCTACCAGGCATATACTTTAAAGTCCCCATGACAAGCATTTCTCCCTTCTGCTCACATCAGTGTTTATATGTGTCAGAAATTGCATATTTTTTAAAGGAAGAAACTATCCACAAAAGACTTTGCCTCTCAGAATTTTATGCTGTTTGAAACACATTGGAGACTGGGATTGGCTCTCCATTATGCCTCCCTGTCTCCACTCACTGTGGACTCAATGCCTACTGAATGCTCTTTCAGGGATGGGGATCGAGGATACAGGACATCAAAACGATTCCATCCATAGACGGCACTTCATGGTGGGGAAGGCAAATGTCAGGTGTAGGCACAGACACAAGACCACATTCTTAGGGAAGAACTTGGCTGGTGCTGGTCAATACTGAGAACAGCTAATAAATAGGATTCCAGTTTATAGGCTAAGCCTGGAGGAGAAAGCAGCAGTCATTGTGGTATGAAGCCCCACTGCCTATCTCCTTGCTAATAAACTCTTCAATGGAAGAGTAACCTAAGAGTTAGCATGGCACATACCTGGTAGATGCTGCTACATGCCTTTTCTTTGTCTACATAAGACCTTGCCAAACAGTCACAACACTTTTTTTCAGCAGAACTGAGCAAGGCCTAAGCCTCTTTCATAACTCAAAAAACTTTAAGAATCAATTAGAGTCAACAGTATAAAGTAAAACAATTTGCCATTACAGAAGTAAATGTTCAGGGTAATCATGCTTCTCAGATGCAGTCCGTCACCCCATCACATGCTACCTTTGGTAGAGGGCATATGAGGTGACTAAGGCCCGATGTAGAGGTTTAAATTTGAATTCTCCTAACAACCCTTAAGGGAAACATTATTATCTTCATTTTTAAATATGACTCACAAAAACTGACTTGCTCAAGACTACAAGGTTAAAATTAATCCTAATTCATTTACCCATCCATTCCAGGTATTTGTTGTGAACCTACTATTTCTAGGCAGTATTACTCCAAAGCTCCTCCCAGTCTTCTCTCCTGGATCATGCTATCGGGGCTTTAGCCATGTTCCACCTCCACAGCCCAGTGCCCAGGAATTAGGAATACTGTGAGGACATTTGGGGGGGAGACAAAACAAGGAGGAGTATGGGATATGGATAACAGAGATTGCACACGCTTAGCACCAGGACACAGGTTTCCATTCTAATGCTGAATAGGGAAGGACATATCACTTCCCATCGCTGTGCCTTAGGTCTTCTCACCAATGAAAGGAGGAGTTTGAAATTCATGCTCTCTACGTTCCTTCCCAGCTCAGAGATTCTGGGATCCAGCACGTCAAGCTGGGAGCTTGGGGTTCGAGGCACGACTTCAACATGGAAGAGCGAGAAAGACTAGAAAGAGGAGTTAACTATTAGGAAGATGGGAGTGTAAACAGGAGGGTGTGTTTGTTATTTCTTAATTAGTTGCACCTGCAACAGAACAAGCATGCCTGAAACAAACAAAATGCCCCCTCCAAAAAAACCAGGAAATCCTCAGTCTTCCCAGTCAGGATCTGCTGCTACATAGGAGACTTGCAGGGTCTTAAAGCCCGAGAGCCTTGGTATTAATCAGTGGGCTTTCCCAGGTCCCGATTTTATTATTCAGAGATTTAGAGCTCGGGTCTCTCTGCTCAGAGCCTAGAGGATAAGCCAGGTTCTGCAGAGAAACCTCATTTGGGAGCAGATGCCTGCTCTCCTGCCCCATTCCTAGGACACCCCTACGACTTGTAGGAAGGACAAAGGGCAAAAAGGCTGGGAGACACAGGGCCCAGAGCAGCTTCCTCCCGGTTGTGCCTCCACAGTGGCCACCTAGTTCAGCCTCTTGTCTGAGCCCTGTCATCACTACTGGAGCAGCACAGCTGTCACCTTGTGACCCAAGGTCCCAATGCTGTCACGTTCCCATCTTTCCAACCATCCCAGATTCATTAGAGTGAGTACCCTCAGCCTCCCCCAGAGAGACACAGAGACCCTGTAGAGCCAGCAAAGGGCCCCCTCACCAGCCCAGGTCTGGCTACTCCAACAGAACTGCTGATAGTTGGAGGCCTTCGCTAGGCACTGAGTCTGAGTCCTTTTCCCTGAGAACGTGGACACCTGGAGAGTGGATGTAGGACACTGTGCAAGAACTAGAGTCCCAAGGTCTGGGCTCAGGACCGGGTAAGCACATGAAGGGTAGAGCTGAGATACCGGACCATTCATTTAAAGCAAGTAATTTTCCTCCTGCAGGACCAAGTGTGACACCCAGAGCCAGCAGCAAGTGTCTTGGGTGGGATCCGGTTCATCATCACCTCCCCCTTGGCCCCTTCTGCTTTTCCTTCCACAGCTGGGGGAAGGATGGGGAAGCCATGGGATGCTGCAGTTTTCAGCTCTTCAGCCTCCTCTTGCCTTGGTGCAGCCCAGGGCAGCTCCAACCAGAGAAATGTGGACCCTATACCCTTCCCCTTCTATTCATCCTGGGGGGGTGGGGTAGAAGCAGGGTGTGAAATACACCGCCACCTACTTTGCAGAGCCTGACTCCTTAGACAAAAACAGAGTGGAGCTGTGGGGTGGGGAGAGGTATGGCTGAGAGAGGTCAGTGCTGTGTGGGAGCCAGGATTCACAGGTGTTGGGCCTGCTTTATCTCACCTTGATACCCCCAAGGCCATAGATGTGCCACTGCCAACACCTGTACCCTCAGAACTGGGGCTGTGCCAGGCAGATAAGAGTGGGCACAGGTACTGGGGAAACTGCCAGCCTGAAAGCAAATCCTTGTCCCAGGCCAAGAATTTTCCTCAGTGCATCTAGCCTCCTTTCAGCCTGCTCAGGAAGGATGTGGTTCATACCCACTGAGTGCCATGATCATCTTTGGATCCCTGGTACCTGGTATAGACTGGGCACCTGATAAACACAGCTTGAATAAATGGATGTCTCATCTTCAGCAGTTCTGGTGTTGGGTGATCTTTAAGCTCTTCTCAACTATATTATTTGTCTATGACTATGGCAAATTATTCCAAAATGTAGCCACTTAAAACAATAAGCAATATTTAATATTTCATATAGTTTCTATAATTTGGGAGCACTTAGTAGGTGGTCCTGGTTTGGTTTCTCCCATAAGGTTACAGTGGAAGTGTTGGCTGGTTTACTCATTGAGATGTAGTTGAGATTAGCTGACTCACTTGAGGGCTGGCAAGACGGTGCTGGCTGCTGGTAGGAGGCCCCAGTATTTCTTTGCTGGACTTCTCCATGGGGCTGTTGAGTGGCAACTGGATTCTCCCAGACAAGGTAATTCAAGAAAGAGCATGGTAGAAGTCACATTCCATCATATCCCCAGTATCCCATTGGTCCCATGGATCTTTCTTATTCAACGTTGGAGGCCATCATAAAGGGTATGAACACCAATAGGCAAGAATCACTGAAGGTTGTTCTAGAAGCTAGTTCCACACAGATATGGCAGTTAATTTTTTTGTTTATTTGGCTTTTGGGTTTTGTTTTTGTTTTTTTGTTTTTGAGATAGACTCTCACTCTGTCACCCTGGGTAGAGTGCCATGGCATCATCTTAGCTTACAGCAAATTCAAACTCTCGGGCTCAAGAGATCCTCTTGCCTCATCCTCTCACACAGCTGAGACTATAGGTGTGAGCCACTACACCGGTTAGTTTTTCTATTTTTAGTAGAGACAGAGTCTTGCTTTTGCTGAGGCTGGTCTCAAACTCCTGAGCTCAAGCAATCCTCCCGAAGTGCAAGGGTTATAGGTGTAAGTCACCAAGCCCGGCCAACATGGCAGTTTTTAAATGACCATGGTACGAAAGATTCAAAAATTAATACACCATCACTGCCAGGAACTCAGAAATTAGTAGTGGAGATAGGGCTATTATGGGCGGCCGGTGCCAGGGCAGGAACACATGGCCCCACTGTGAGTTGCTTACTAGTATTCTCCCAAGTTTCTGAATGATTTACTACATATTTTAAAGAGGATTCTCAGATTTTAACCACTTACCTGCTGGTCTCCAGGAACAGGAAGTGGCCTCAATAATCCCTGAATTTGATTCTTCTCCTCTTTCCAGACCTGATTCTGGCCTCAGGCCCACCTTGTTGGTGGGGGTCCTGATGGTCCTGAGGTCCTCCATGTGACCAGGCTTCACCCAGTTGCTTTGCATCCACTGTGGGCACCTAGGGTAGAATGCGCCTGACTACATGTAGCCCGTGTCTGCAGGGCCTCCATCAAGCTAGGCACTCCCCAGCCCTTAGGGACCAATCTGCAGCTTGCAGAGTAAATGGTGCCCACCCTCGTCCTTTCTTCTTTGACAGGTAAACACATACATTGGCAAACAGAAGGGCAGGTAACCCAGCTGAAAATATTTCTAGGAAATTAGTAATCTTACCAAGTGTATAAAAATTAATCCTCAAGATCTCCAAAATTCTCATGTCTTATTAGTTGTCTAACACCAAAAACATGGCTTTTTATTCCCTTGAAAGAAACTTACATTTTTTCATTTCACAGTCGCTTGAAAGTTGGCCTAGAAATCTTTCTGATCCTCTGTAAGATGAACACTCACCTTACACTTACC
Source organism: Arctocebus calabarensis (assembly GCA_963573935.1). NCBI lineage: Eukaryota > Metazoa > Chordata > Mammalia > Primates > Lorisidae > Arctocebus > Arctocebus calabarensis. The sequence continues at coordinate 25,898 of CAUYON010089210.1, read as the reverse complement.
TCCTTCTTCCATCATTTCCTGAGAGACCTCTATAGCCTGCTGGGCATGGACACTGATTCATAAATGCCAATTCACTGATGTGCTAAAATTAGTAGGGTCTTACCAATAGGAAAAGTGCACATCATTTAAGGGAACCCAGTAGCCTGAAGAAGGAAAATCGAATACACTTCAAGGAATATAAAATTATTTCTGAACTCTTTTTTTAGTTTTTTTATTACATCATAACTGTGTACATTGATGTATTTATGGGGTTCAGTGTACTTATTTGATATGCAATGTGAAATGCTTACATCAAACTGATTAACACATCCGTTACCTCGTTTACTTATTTGTTGTGGTAAGACAATTATACTCTTTTCTTAATAGTTTTGAAATGTACCATTGCACATTATGCACATTAGGAGAGGTCCCCCCAAATACCCTCACCCCTCCCCTCTCTTCTCTCTCCTCTTCCCTACTACTTTCTGGACTATAGTTATATTTTATCATTCATATGAGTGTGTAGGTGATTATATATTGATTTCATAGTAGTATTGAGGACATTGGAAAAATTTTTTTTCCATTATTGAGATACTTTACTAAGAAGAATATGTTCTATCTCCATACAGATAAACATAAAAGATGTGAAGTCCTCATCTTTTATGGCTGCATAGTATTCCATGGTGTACATATTCCACAAGCTGTTAATCTAGTCATGGGTCCATGGGCATTGAGCTATTTCCATGTCTTGGCAATTATGAATTGGGCTGGAAATGTCTTCGTTGTAAAATGATTTTTGATCATTTGGGTATATACCTCGTAGAGGAATTGCAGAATCAAATGGTAGGTTTACTTTTAGTTCCTTGAGTATTCTCCAAACTTCTTTCCAAAAAGGCTGTTTTAGCTTGCATTCCCACCAGCAGTGTAGAAGAGTTCCCTTCTCTCCGCACCCACGCCTCTTTCAAACTTTGTATTCTTTTCCATTGACATACAAATGCTTGATGTAACATTTTGACATCTCACAGGACAAGTCTTTATTACTTTTCCTTTTACAAAATATTTTCTTGAGTATGTTCACATTTTTTCATGATGAATCTCATAATCAATTTGTCAAATTAAAACATTCATACACACACACACAAATATACACACAAAGCCCTTTGAGATTTTCAGTATATTTTAGTTTTTTTATTGTTTTTATTATTAAATCATAGCTGTGTACAATAGTGCAATCAAGGGGTACAATGTGCTGGTTTCATATACAATCTGAACTATTTTCATCAAACTGATTAACATAACCCTCATGGCATTTTCTCAGTTATTGTATAAAGACATTTGTATTCTGCATTTAGTAAGGTTCGCCTGTACCCTTCTAAGATGCACCGTTTGTTTAGCAGGCCCTGGCAGGGTTTGAACCCGCCACCCCCATTGCTCAGGGCAAGATTTTCAGTATATTTAGAGATTAATATGTGAGAATTGACATAGTTATACTATTGAGGGTTTTGATCCAGGGATATGATTTATTTCTTATGGATAGTAAGAGCCACAAAGAAAAGAAATTTGCATATCTTTCCACTTCCCCCTAGGGTTCAGGGGAATGTCTGGGAAGTAATAAATGTTCAAAAAAATATTTACTGATTCTTTATCGGGTTTAAGGTAAAATATGAGTGAATTGATAAGACTTTCCTATGTGCTAGAAATATTTAATTGATTCTTAAATATTTGATAAGACTGGCTCTGGAGCTTTGAGGGAAACTTTTTAATAACACTTTCAATACTTCCCATGGATACTGGTCTATTTAGGTTTTCTGCTTCTTTCTATATCATTTGATTGTTCATATTTTCCTAGAATTTATTTCATTTACATAGGAAAGTGACTTCCAATTTTGGGAGCCACTTGACACCCAAGTGGGTCCTTGGCTTCCCACTAGAAAGAATTAAGGAGCAGGTTGATACTAGAAAGTAAAAGTGAGATTTATTCAGTTAAGTATAGAAAGTCTACTCCTCAGACAGAGTAGAAGCTTGGTCCCCTCGTTCTTGTTGCCTTTCTACTTAAGCCCCCTCATTCTTGTTGCCTTTCTATTTAAGCAACCACCTAATTATAGGCTAAAAAAGGGAGGAATTTTAATGTAAGGGGCAGTGTTTCACCATCTTGGTTCTAACTGGTTGGAATTTGCTCTGCCTCCATCCTATTTTGATCAGAATAATTTGAGGCTATTATAACACTTCCTGATTCAGTACCTGTCAGTTCCCTGTCTACATAGAAAAGCATTTGCAAAACAATATTGAAGAAGTTAAAAGTGTTAATAAACAAAGCTGATGTTAATACGGTTGACAGACTGTCAATCATTTGATCTCTGCAAATGGACGAGAGGTAGGTGTATCCCCGAAAGGCCTCTTGCAAAGGTGAAGAACGTGAGTTTGGATCTTAACTTTTTTCAACACACACACATAGCCTACAAGTTAAAACTGTGCGAAAGATAGATAATGTTAATTAATTTGCTTGTAGTGATCATTTCACAAGCTGTACACCTTAAATATATACAATTTTTATTTTTAAATTATACCTCATTAAAACTAACAGTTCAATGAGAAGTTTTAAAGAGAAAATTGATTCAGCAGAAAATAAGGTGAATTCAGTTTGAGAAACAATGAATAAAATAAAATAAAGTTACTCTTTGCTTGTCTTCATTGTAAATAGGTAACTTTTATTTGTTCAAAATGTGTTTTCTAGTTGTGAGTTCATTGTCCTTCAGGGTGCTGGTTTATGAATAAGAGCTCGTGTCTGCTTAATTCTCTTCATAGAGTGTCCAGCATGGAAATGACTTTCTAAACTATAAGAAAAGAACACAAGAAGAAGAAATAATAAGAAAAGAAAAAGACTATTTTGAATGATTGGCAAAGAAGTGTCATGTTTCATGTATTTATTGAGTTGGAAAAAAACTCTAGGAAATCTTCATCCCCTTCCAACCCATTCTTTCCATTCAAGGTCAGTTAGAACACTCAGACCACTGGTCAAACACAGCCCTTCTACACACCTTTTGGCCACAGTGTTACCATTAGCACAGTCAAGAAACCTGGATGGATCACTCGCCCCCTGCCCCATAGACACCATCAGCTTTGCCTTAATGAGGGCACTGGGGAGGTGGCATGGAGTGGTCTGGAGTGATTTGGCCTACACACAAGACAACATAAGCACCATTAGTGGCAGTCCATGAACTTTGAGGCAACATCTCTAAATATGTGAGATCAGAAAAGTTTTCTCTTTATCAGTTCAAACCACATCAGATTTTAGGTAGGGGGATCCTATTCACCAAGGACTAGAGTAGGGTTGCAGATTACCACAGTGTCATTTGTTCAAAGGCAATTCTCATTTTCCTTCTTTTACTAGCTAGACTAGAAATGTGTGTGTGTGTGCATGTGTATGTGTAACCTTGTAAATATTTGGTATTTAGTTGTTTTGCTGGGTCAGACAATAAAGCTCGTTCTTTACTGGTAAAAAAAAATTATCTTCAAATTCACATTAAGCAGTAGAAATGTTGAACAGGCCTATATCAAATCCTGAAATAGCATCAACTATACAAAATCTCCCTAAAAAGAAAAGCCTAGGACCAGATGGCTTCACATCAGAGCTCTACCAAACCTTTAAAGAAGAACTAGTATCTATATTACTAAACCTCTTCCAAAATATATAAAAAGAAGGAATACTACCCAACACATTCTATGAAGCAAGTATCACCTTGATCCCTAAACCAGGGAGAGACCCAACAAGAAAAGAAAAGTATAGACCAATATCACTGATGAATATCGATGCAAAAATATTTAACAAGATACTAACAAACAGAATCCAACAACACACCAAACAAATTATACACCATGACCAAGTGGGCTTTATCCCAGGATCTCAAGGCTGGTTCAATATACCTAAATCTATAAATGTAATTCAGCACATAAACAAATTAAAAAATAAAGACCATATGATTCTCTCAACTGATGCAGAAAAAGCTTTTGACAATATCCAGCATCCCTTCATGAAAAAAAAAATGTCTTTAGCTCTACAATTTCAGTTTTATAAAAAAAAAATGATATATTTATCAAAAAATACTGAAATGTGTTTGGCTGATAGGAATATGGGTAGAGTTCGCTTCCCCTCCCTGCAGAAAACAAAACAAAAAAAGTTCTCTAACGTTGGCTTATATTATTGTATACCTTTTTTGTAAAGTCCGTTTTCCAGATACCATTCTAAATATGTCAAAGGCCATTGAACTGAAGCCTTCAAAAAGAAAGAAATGAGCTAGTGAGTGTCCCTCTTGTCAAATGCCTCAGCACCATAGGAACCAGCCTGACAAAAAGATACCTGAGTTCTCAACTTAAATGTAATATGTTCATCTGTGTCTCTGAAAATTTGCACATTCTCTTTCCATGTCAAACTATCTCCTGGCTTCTGTGGCGCCTCTCCTGTATCCACAGATCTTTAGGATCCTCAGACGTCACTGAGCTCCTGTCACCAGGGGCAACCTAGACATCCATGGCTGGGCAATGTCTCCATATTACTGGTCTTTGAATACAACCTGCTTTGTTATCTGAGGGACTCCCATAGAAATTATGCTACTTTTTGAAGGTGGATGGCTTTATAGGGAGACATGAGGTTGCCTCTGAAGGGCTACCTTATCGGCCCCCCAAGCCTGGGACAGCTTTGTGGAACAGACCTAGAAACCATTTCCAGCCCCTCAGTGACTTGTGCTGCATCTGTTTCTTCATTTACAAGAGAGTGCTTTGGATCAGAGGATCTCCAGCGTTCCTTGCAGCTCTAATTTTCTAGGTTTCTAATGTTAAATCCCGGAATTGTTGGAAACAGCTGACACATCGGGTATGACAGACTTTAGTAACCAAATATTAACAGCTAATGAATGAGTGTTCACCATGAATCGTGCACCATCCTTAGCATTCTGGGTACAGCGCCTCACCCAATCCTCCCAGCAACCCCATGAGGTAGGATTTGTCATTGTCACTAATTTACATATGAGTAAACTAAGGTTTAGGGAACTTACTCGACCTGCCTGGGGTCACACAACTATCAGGGAACAGAATCAACCCTTGAACTCAGCCACTTTGGCTCCAGAGCCATGTGCCCAGCGGCCACCACATGGTCAAAGTCTGTCTGCCAAGCTCAGTGTCCCCCCAAGTAAGTGACCTTTATTGAGTTTAGATTTCACCAAATTCACCTCCCCTGTTCCTTACAAGTTGCCCCAATTCTTTTATTTGTATAAAAATGTAAAATTAAAAAACATGTTTTTGCTCAAGCGCTAACACATAGGTATAAATATTCATAACATAAAATGGAAGAGGCAGTGAAGAGTTGAAAGTATTTAAAGAGGATCTGAAAGCCAAAAGCTGAGAGAGTGAAATTCATATCCAGCAGATGGGAGAAGTGGTTTAGAAAGTAGGGAACCTTCCTGGATCCCTGAAATCCCTGACTTCCTTGAAATTCACTACCCACTTCTGCCCCATGCCCCCCCCCCACTCCACTTTCACTTGTTTCTGCCTGGTTCCCAGGGTTGAGCGCTGCCTGGGGGGTGCTGCACAGTTCCAAGATGCTAAATAGAAAGACTGTGTGGATATGAGTCATCCAACTTAGAGAGTGAGAAAAGTGAGAAGGAAGGAAAGTTCGAAGATCTCTGTTGGAGGCCCCAACTTATTCATGTGGGAGAGGTTCCTCTGTGCTCCGTCTTTCTGAGATGAGAAACCCACTAGCAGAAGATAAAAGAAGCTGAGAAGAATCAACCTGGATTTATCTATGAACAGAGCATTGCAAAGTACAACCAGCCAATCAGAGCTCATTGACAAAGAAAAGACTGATCAAATACCAATTATTTAAGTTATGTGCAAGAAAATCTGGCGATGGAGGGTCCCTGCCTTTTTGATTAAGTCCCTTGTAGTAATAACACAGAGTTGGAAAGTGCAAACTTGAAGTTTTCCACCCAGTAACAGAGTAGCATTTGGAAGTAGCCCCCCTGGGGTAGAAAGCATCCTGCCTGGATCCTCAGGGAAGAAAAGAAAAACACAACAGTTTGAGGGAAGGGGAATCTCTATTCTCAACCCACCATGGGCTTAGATGTCAAGAAAACCACAATTGTTTTTCCTCGTGCACTCCCGGGAGGCAGTTCACACAGCATCCAAAGCTGGAGTGAACCCAAACTGACCACATGGCTGGGATAATATTGTTTTTGGTTCACTCTCTGTGATTGGCCGACCCTCTTGAGCACAGAGGAAACAGTGTTTCCTTTTGACCAGATAAAACCCTTTTCTTTCTCCCAGGAAGGGCAACAACATTTCCATTTGTGCAGAGGAAATAGAAAGCAGGGCCTGGGGCTCTGGGGAACCCAGGGCTGAGAGCAACTTGAGAAAGCACAGGCTTTGGAGCTCCCTGGTGTTAGCCCTCTACTTTCTAGCCATGTGACTCAGCTAGTTACATAACCTTAGTGAGCCTAGCTCTTGTCAAGTGTCTCCTACACATGACAATATTTACTTGCTAGGATTTCTTAAACTCCAAAGACTCTTGAAAACATGGAACATATTCAAGACTAATGGATATTGAAAAATTAAATGAAATTAAAAAATAAATAAGTTTTTTAAAGCATTGGGCATAATGTACTTGGTACCATGCCCAGCACACAGTAGGTTCTCAATTTTTTTTTTGTTTTTTTTTGGGTGGGGGGGGTTTGAGACAAAGTTTCACTATGTCATCCTCAGTAGAGTGCTGTAGCATCACAGCTCACAGCAACCTCCAACTCTTGGGCTTAAGCAATTCTCTTGCCTCAGCCTCCCAAGGGCACTACAGGTGCCCACCACAGCGCTCCGCTATTTTTTGGTTGTAGTTGTCATTGTTGTTTGGCAGGCCCAGGCTGGATTCAAACCCGCCAACTATGGTGTATGTGAGCTACAGGCACCGAGCCATCTCAATTATTACTACTGTTGTTATCAAAAGGTGCAGGAGGCAGTAAGGAGACCTTGCTGCAGAGGCTTTATGTTTGGGCTTAATAAGCTGTAAATGTGTGGCTATACTTTCTGTTTATTCAACACACATTGAGAACCTGAGTATGTGCCCAATGAAGTCAGATTCTGGAGAAACAAAAGATATATGACGTGTTTTCTCCTCCTTAAGGATTTCACAGCCTAGCAAAGGGAAAGGATTATATAAATTAATAACTATAGCAGTCTGACAAGTTTTATAGAGAAAAATGCTCCATGAGCATAAGGAGGGAGCAATTAACTCAGTTGGCTGGAAACAGCTCCGTGAGTCAGGCCGGAGCTACGGAGCTGAGCTGCTCTGCCCATTCCTGCACGTGACTCGCAGCGTGTGGTCAGGAGGACAGCAGAGGAGTGCTTTACAAGGCGTCAGGCCTAATAGGTAAGTGCTAGACATCGTTCCAGACTGTTGTTCACTTGCAGTCATGCAAACACACACACGTCCCAGTGCACCAGCACACACTGCATTCCAACCCACAGCACACACACACACACACACATGCTCCAAATCAGTGCCACACACGTGCCCATACACATTCACCTCACTGCCCGTGCACACGCGTGTGCATGCACACACACAGAGTTTTCAACTCACTGTGCCACACACACCTATGCACATTCAGCTTGACCCTGCTCTCTCACACATGCCAGTCATTCACCCCAGTGGGCCAGGCCGGGTCTTTTCCCTGAATTACTACAACAATCAGTGAAGACCTTTCCTGTGGCCCCTTCCAGCTCCATTCAAATACTAAGTTACCCTTCCTGTCTCCACTGATGGTTTTGTTGCAGGAAAACGAAGAATTAAAACTGACAGGCACTTACACCAACAGTATGGAGGAAGGAACCTTTAATTGCCAGGGAGAACTCAGGTGCCTCCAGGAGTGAAATGCTGAGTTCTAGGGAACGGTTTTTTTCCCCCAAACATTTTTATACTTTTTTTTCTCCAGTTCAATATCAGCTACATAGTTATGGCTACAGTTGTTAGAAACCAGGCTATTGTTATTAGTCACGGAGTCTTTTTTTCTTTTGCTTTGCGAGGTCATTTTAGCTCCGTGTAAAGTTTGTTCTTCTCTTTAGAGGCGTTATGCTGCTGCTGCCTGCTGCTTTCTCAGCATCACGAAGAAGTATGAGATGGATTTCTCCTTCCTCACTTTCAGTCTCATTTCTACTGATCCATCTTCTGTTCAGCGGCCAAAGGAATTTTTCTAAAACTCAACCTGATCAGGCATCTCCATCAACCTCCTCTCTAATCCTCCTCACTCTTCCTCGCATCACGGACAAGGCCCTTCGTGGTCTTGCCTCTCCCAACAGTTCAACCTCCTTCCTGGCCCCCCCATCACTCATTCATTTATTGAACTAATAATAGCTAAGTGCTTATTCTGTGCAAGTCGGTGGGCGGGGCACATTCTCTGAAACACGTGCTTTGGCAGATCTGACAAAATGTATGTGGTTCTTTAAAAGCTCCAGGCCTGTGCTCATCCATCCCTTTTGACTGACAAACTGGCCAGCCACAAGGATGTGATCACCACCATCATAGAACTCACCACACGTGCTCTTTGGTCCCTGTCACCCCACAGTGAACGCGCTGGCAGTGCTGGCACCCTAGCTCTACTCGCTGGTTGGCATGCCCATCCCAACTCCCCCGTAGTCTCCCGATCAGTCCACATCCCCAGCTTCTCACATAGTCCCTGGACCGCGGGAACTGCCAGGAAGCACTTGCTGAATGAAGCCGTGTTTCTCCTCTGACCTTGTTTCCAGCTAAAGTGACCCTAGAAAACAAACTGGGTGAGTCTTTTCAACATGGTAGCAAATAATAAATAATCTCTGCAGAGTGTTCTGCCCCACTGGACATTTATACCAGCAAATTGCAAAAGTAGAACTAAACTCAAAACTTAAATAGCAGAAGTAGAGCTAAACTCAAAACTTCCAACGAAACTGTGTACTCAAAAGAACCGGTAAAAATACAAGAGAGGTTTGCTGGTGGTGGTCTGTTCTCACCAAGACATGAAAGTTACACTTTAGCCTGTTGTTGGTTACCTATGAAAGCAAGTTAATCCTCCTCTGTGTCACTAAATCCAAGGAGGTAGAATTTCCTTTATTCATTCATTCATCAGAGTATATTATTTAGTACTAAATATATCTGCTGGATAATCCATCAGTGAATTAAGAGCATGTGAATCACTCTTCTGGTAGAATTTACACTATATTGGGGGAAATAAGGAAATGAACAAATTACAAGGCATACTGAGTTTTGTGAAAGAAACGAACAGGATGCAGTGTCTAAAGTCATAAGGAGATCTGCAGCTGGGGACGCCTTCCCTGACAAGGTGAAAGCCAGGACTCAAAGGGGGAAAGGGAGTGACCAGGAGAAATGGTCAGGAGAAGGAAATAAGTTGCTTGTTGCAGACAAAGAGAACAGCTTACATGAAGGTTCTGAAGGAGAAAGAGCTGGACTGTTCAAGGAACCAGAAATTTCCAAAGATGTTTCAGAGACAACCTGGGGGAGGAGAGATCACCTACAGAGAGTCCCCAAAATGAGTATGTTGAAGCCCCAACTCCCATGTTACTGATCTGGAGATAGAGCCTGTAAGTAGGTAATTAACTGTAAATGACTTCACAAAATTGGAACCATGGTATGCCAGGATTAGCATCCTTACAAGAAGAGCTGCCAGAATGCTCACTCTTCCTCTCTCCCCACCTGCCCTCCTGCATATGAGGACACAACATCTACAAGCCAGGCAGGGATCCCGCACCAGAAACCAAACCCTGCTGCACATTCATCTTGGACTGTCCAGCCCCCAGAACCACAAGGAAATAAACTTCTTTTGTTTAAGCTGCTCAATCTGTGGGGTTTTGTTTGGGCAACCCTAGAAAACTCAATGTACCATGATGAGAAGTTTTGAGTTTTTTTCCAAGGAAGTCAGTGAGACATTTGAAGCAAGAGGATAACATGAACTAGTTTGTTTTTTATGAATTGCTCTTGCTGGTGATGGGGAGAAAGGTGGACAGCGGCAAGCCCTGAGGAGGAGAAAACGAGGACAGGTTCGGGGGTGAGCAGTGACAGCAGTCCACGCTGACCACAGCACTAGAGGAGCGAGGCGAACAGGTCCGAGATGTTACTGGGGGGAAAGACAAGCCTGCTGACGGGTGGAAAGAGATGATCCGGATGGGCTGGCCTGAAAACCTGAATGGGAAGTATTGCCATGTGTTATGTTTGGAAAGAATAGAAGAGCAATATATTTGGAGGAAAAGTAAATCCAGTTTTGGACACGGCAATCGTCAAATACCTTGGAGTCATCGGAGAGGAAACATCAGGAGCTCTGAGCGCTTTCTAAATCTGGAGCTCAGAGCTGAGGCCTGGGCCCGAGGTATAAACTTGAGGACCAGGAGCATAAATGGAGCACTGCAAATGTGACAGCAGTAAGATTACAGATGTTGAGCGTGTGCGTAGAAAGAGGCGATAAAAGAGACTGGAGCCTTACTAAGGCTCTTACTCTACCAACTGCCTGGGTTTGCTTAGCTTGATAACTGGGTAACGGGGAGCAAACAGATACACGTGTAAAATGCATAGGATGAAGGAACATAGCATAACGTAGTCCCTGGGAAAAAACTCGGCAGTTAGTATGGTTTTTGTTTTATTTTACTTTGTTTTAAGTGAGTACGATAGATAGAGGAAAAAATGAAAGGGGATCTGAATGGACAAACATTTTTATAAAATTGATTCTAGCAGTCCCTTCTCTCTCACACACACACATACATAGGGACAGACAAATGATAGATAATCAGCTGCCCATACACTAAAAAAAAATACAAACCACTATGAGTCTAAAATGCCTCATATTCTTATCTTTTAACAAATCACAAGAGAAATAAAAAGCCAGCGTTATCCTAACATTAATTCTTTCCTCTCCCCATGACTCATTAAGTATCGATGTCACCTTTAAATTTTACAATCAAGAGAAATGCGCCCTTCCCTGCCCCACACTGCAGGGTCTATCTGACATGAGGCAACACAGTCTCTGGGGAATATAGGAAGGTGTTGTTCCCACATCCTTCCTGAACAGGGCTTCTCCTATGCCAATGCTTACTGGCTCCCCAAAGCCAGCCTCTGAGAGCCTCCTTCCTTACACAAACTTTTTAATGATGTATTAATTTTCCTTGAAAGGTAGATAGGGGAAAGAATCTGGAGATTCATTTGAGCTGATTGTTATATCTACAAAATTCATGTTTTTATACCTAATTAAAGAACTAAAATGGGCAAAGAGAGCCCATAATTAAAGAATGCATGTAATGATGAAATGACAGTGTGCAATGATTTGAAAAAAAAAAATCCTAATTATACTCTGTGAACCTGAAGTTCCTGGCACTACCTCAAATTGCTATTTTCATCATAGAAATCATTTGCACGAGCTCCTCTCAGAGGTTTTCCATGCCTCTGAGTGGGCATATTTCATGGGGACAGAGAGGCCCTGAGAATATGCCCCACTGGTAGCTTCTACTAACACCAGTCAGCACAGCAGCCCCCCCCCCATGAACAACTACATCTCATGTGTAAGGCAGTGGAAAGCTATTCTCTAGACAGTTTTCAAAAATTAATCTTTCACCATGATACTATGGGTAGGGATTTGCCTAAGGGAGTTTTTTTCGTTGGGAAGCATTGTCAAAACATTGCCCCAATTAACTAAGAAATAAAATACACATGAATAAAGTACATATGTATATATGTGTGGGTGTATATATTTTATTTAGCATATATACATGTGTGTGTGTATATATATATAGTCTTACTATGTATAGTTTTTAGGGGAATGTAAATAAAAACAAGTATATCATGAGTCATATAATTTAAGTGGGGCCAGACACTACTTGGTGTACTATTTTGCCAAAACAAACAAACAAAAAAAAAATTCAGAAATATAACAGAAATGAGAATTAGAAAAGCAAAAAGTCAAGGTGCAAGAGGAAAACTGTGGCGTTACAAGGAGCCAGAGTCTCCCCCTGGTGAAGCTAATGTCCGCAGCCAGGCGTATAAGCACCTCACACATTCTGCCCCTGAGTCTCCATCACTGTGAGACGGACACGGTTGTTCCACAGATGAATAGACAGCCCAGAGTGGCTCTGGGTAACCCAGCTGGTCAATGGCTATGGCTGCAAGCCTGGCAGCCACCCACTGAAAGCTTTTGAACAACAGAGAGGCATGAGAAGGTGGCTCTACTGAGGAGGGACTGAAGTTGAGGGAATCTGTAGCAATTGCCAGGAAAGCGGCCAGTCTGACTCGGCCCGGTGGATGGAGCACAAAACGCAGGGCGAGAGGAGAGACGTCTTGGCAGTAGGGCCCAGAGGCTGGCGGGTGCGATAACGAAGGGAGGACCCGGATGATTACATTTCAGACCTCAATGAAAAGAAGAATGGTGATGAGTTATCAGAGATAGAAAAGGGAAGGAATGGAGGAGCTGAGTTCTTCGCAGATACCGTGCCTTCCAAATCCCTGAGGGCTTCCATGGGGAGATACCTGTCAGGCAGCCAGAGATTCAAGACAAGCACTTGAATCAACGCTCAGGCTGGAAAGGCTGGTCCCAGAGGGTCTCTGGAGACAGAAGACCGAAGACACGGGCAGCCTGAGAAGGCCAAGGGAGGGGACACTCAGGAGAAGGGAAAGAGGTCACAGAAAGGACATGACTCCAAAGTAGAAAAGGCTCTAGTCATTAGTCCTCGCCTCCCAGAAACTGGCTGACCCTAACCTAGACTAACCCCGCACTTTCTCTAACATAACTCACATGCTTGCGACCTGGTAATCTGTAAATACTAATGGTATGATCGTTGCTATTTATTAAAACTGCTCAACGGCTCTGAAAGAATAGACTAGCATCTGTTTCACCAAATCCTGAAAGCCTCGTGCATCCTTGGTCTGGCTCTAAACAAATATGCCCTGAGTAAAGGAGGAGTGAGTGGAAGATTGGGGAAACCAAGTGAATGAGAAGGTAGTGGGAGCAACTCCTTCCCCGTCCCGAGCTTGTTCCACTGTGCCCATGACCTCCCCCTCCCCCAAACCACTGCCTAAGATTCTCAGGGGAGCCCCCGCCCCTACATGGTGCGTTCACATGCTACAGAACATGTGTGTGTGTTGTGCATGTGTGTGCACTGACAGTGCAGGCCACACGTGTGTATGCATGTGTGTGTGTGTGTGTGTGTGTGTGCACTGACAATTCAGACGGGCCAGGCCACAGCCACTTTTCCCCTAACAGACCACACCCCTCATTTACTGTGAACCTCCCAGCATGCAAATAAAGGACTCGATCCAGCATTTCAACCACCATAACGAGTCTAAAACATTTACTGGGACAAGGAAAAAGCAGCATCCCAGCCTCCCACCCCAGAAAACTTGTACCAGAGTCAGGTCACTGAAAATAGCATTCTGGCTCCTCAACTAACATAACCACTTGCTCCTGGCAAATCAGAGAAGCCACTTGGCCCTCCCAGATCACACTCTCTGGAAGGCACTGACAATGCCAAAAAGAACTGAGTCATAGCGTTTACGGAGGGTCCTTTTCATTGAGGCACCCAGACAATGGAATCGAGAGCATCAGGGCTTGGCCAGCAAAGCTATTCCTGCATGGCTGTGGTGGCCATCTGGGCTGGACGTGCACGGGTGATGCCCTGGGCTGGGAGGGATGGGAAGTGTGGCTGCCGTGGGGATGGTGGTGGTGGCAGCAGGCACCTTCCCAGGACCTGGCAGCATCAGGAGCCCCATCAGCGAGCAGTATGGTAGGAACCTGGAGCCTGATCCAGGGAAGAAACAGCAGCTGCGTAGGGGTGGGCGGGAGCGCTGTGCTCTGAGCCGTCCCTGAAGAGTCCTGGAGTTCTCGGGAGAAATTTAAATGCCATGGAAGAGAAACAGGTGAGGTTTCTCTAATTGGAGATGCAAAGTCAGAAAAATACTCTTTTTTGCTGTTACAGTAACTCACTCTTCATCCATACCAGCCTACAGAAACAAGGGTAACACAACAAAACAAACCATCACAGTTCAAACTCGGGAGGTGACCAGCAGCACTGAGGCGGGAAAGGCCCTATACCAGCCCGGCGCGCTCTGCCGTGGGACGTCGCAGGGCAGCCCTGACCAGGGTTCTATTGCTGCCCTAACGTCATCACAGGCTTTTCATGGCTTAGAACACTACAGATTATCTGGAAGACAGAAGGCCTAAAATCAGGGTGTGAGCAGGGCTCTGTTCTTCTGAAGGCTGTAAGGGAAAATCCATTTCCTCGTCCTTCGCAGCTTCTAGAGGCCAGGTGGGCTCTCACTGAGCAGCGTAGCACCTTTGCCCCTCTCTGGTTTCTGCTTCCATCCCTACATCTCTATCTCTTAGCTCTGATCCTCCTGACTCCCGCTTTTGAGGCCCCTTGTGATTGCATCAGACCCACCCAGGTAGTTCAGAATGATCTCTTTATCTCAAGGTCCTTAACCTAATCCCATCTACAAAGTCTCTTTGCCTAACATGCTCATAGGAGCCAAGCCTTGATGGAGCCAAGCCTTCTCCCATACTGCTAATTCCTGCCCAATCCCAAAACCTTACCTCTGTGCTCAACTGGCCCTGCCCAGTGTCCAGGTCTGGCTGCCCACTTGCTGTGTCTGTCCCCTAGGACTCAGCTGCAGATCAGACTAGATCAGCACCCAGATCAGCTCTCTGCCAGCTGGACTCTGGCACGCTCAGAGTACTTCTGAGTTGACTGGGGAGAGGGTATGGGGGGGGGGGTCCATTCTCTCACCTGCTCTGTTCATTAGAGATAGGCAAGAGGAGAGGTGCTATTCACCCCATTTTATAGATGAGACCAAGGGCTTCACTGACCAGACAAAGCCACACACTTAGAAAAGCAGGGAATTGGGGACCAGAAGCTGGCCTCTCTGACCCCAGTCAACATGCACTCTGATGAGGTCCCCAGCCTTATGAAGGTGGCCAGCAAAGCACCATCCCAAGTGACGAGTCATGCAATGGGAATATGAGGGCACTTTATCAATCCACTGAATAATCATGATCTAGTCAAGGATCTAATAATTACTATAGTTTCAAAGTGGCAATAAATATATTTAATATCTTAAGATAGCTGCCACAATTATAATGATAGGAAAATGCTTTTAATTTCTACTGATAAGAGGAAATGCTAAACTTTGATTAGAGTTTAGAAAAAAATATGTAATCTTTTTTCCATTCATGATCATGGATACTCTTCAAACCAATTCTATTTACATAAACTCTTGTATGAACTTTAGATTTAATCTGTACTTAAATATTCCATTCCCCTGCCTCTAAGCAAGTCCATACTTAAAACAAGTAAATAAATGTTGGACATTTAAACAAATGCAAAATTTCAACAGGGATAAAAGATCCATAAATTCCTTTAGTTAGTTGCCTAATTCAAATCCTAGGGCTTTACTCCTTAACCACTTTCTAAAGACATTTATTAACATTCTACTCATTTCTATTTTATAACAGGAGACAAATTAAACAAAAATAAATTCAATTTAACCTTTCTACTTCAAAAGAAAAAATGTTTGAACAGAAAATCATTTATACAAACAAGGAATCTTTTTAACCTTTAGAAAGCAAACTATTTTGAGGAACTTTAAAAAGTGCGTTGTTAGTTTAATGGGGGCACCACCCCTGGGAGTGTTCGCGATTTCTGTGTCCGTGACATCACAGCTCCTCCACCTTGTGCTAGCAGCCCTTGCCAACCTTGCTTCTTTACTGTTAGAATTAATGCAATCGCACAGAAAATAGCCCACGTACAGAAAGATACAGCCACGTACAGAAAAAAAATGTAGGGCATTTCAAACCCAAGGAAACAGAACATCATGTGCTAATGCAGAAAGAATTATGATATTAGAAAATGAATAATGCACATAAAAGGATTATGTGCTTCTGCCTAGCACATTATAAGTGCTCAATAAATATTGCTATTATTAACTTAAAATTATACACTTGAAAGTGCATATAGTGATAAAAAGATGGAGTCTGTCAGGATAGGGCAGACGTGACACAGCTGGTCTGGTTGGTTTCGGTCCTGCCGGACCTTCACCCCATCTCCCATTCTTACTCTTTGTAAATTTAACTCCCACCCTAAAGATGCCTATCTTGAGAAGTGTAGGTGGATTGATTTAGGAGGTTAACTTTTGAATTGGACTGTTCTTTGGGTTATGAGTTATACTGATTATTATTTACTATGGGTCGTGGGTTCTGTTTAAGAAAGGGTTAATGTGCAGAGGTCAGACTAGATCAGCACCCAGATCAGTGGGTGATACATTTATTTATTAGTAATTATGGATTTATAAAACAATAATTAAAATAACTAATATTATCGAAGATGTAAGTAATTGTGCCTACACGAGCACATCTATAAGAGTGTTCACTAAAAGACTGTAACATCCAAATTTGAGAACTTGACCGTGATGTATTTGAAATATGGGAGAAAATAGATTTGGTCCTCATCTTGAGATGGAGCAGAGACCCCTCTGAGTGGCCTGCAGGACCCCTCAAGCCTGGAAATAAATAAAACTCTTGAGTCCATGTAAGACAAGCTCTGGGCACCTCGCTAGCCTTGAAAGTGAATGGAAGTAACAATGGTCCCCAAGCAAGTCAGAGCAGTGAGGTGTTTTGTCCCCTATGGAAACCCAGAGATGGCATCTTAACATATGTTCTTCGGAAATCCCCACTCAGTGGAAAATGCAGACAAGGGGGAAGTGAGGAACTGAACTCTGACTGCCGGTCCTTGTAAATTTCCCTCCTGAGGGGCCTGGAGAAAGTCACACCCATCTTAAGCAGAATTCCTTTCTGCTTATCCCAAAATCACTGAATCCACCTATGACTTTACAGGCACTCCCAGCTCAGGATATCCTACCTTTGGGGGTCAGGCCAAGGCATAACCTCCATGTATTGATTTACAATTTTGCTTGCCTGAAATGTACCCCTGCTTTAAAAACCCTGGCCTCTAAGCTATGAAGGAATGTTCAGGGCTTAAGTTTTAGTTGCCTAAACTCCTTGCTTGGCGCCAAGCAATAAAAATGCCTCTTTCTCCTGATGCAACTCTCGACTTCAGTGTTTAGCTTTGCTGTGCTGGGTGAGCAGACCCCAGTTTGGCTCAGTCATAATCTCGATGTGCTTAAAGCTGTAAAGGTATTCGATAATCCCAATTTTTTCACAGCCTTTTAGCAAGACTTAGAGAAGAAATAGCTATATTTCATGAATTAAAATTCAGGGTACCAGGTTTGACAAATAGCATTTTCCTTTAGTTGGAAATTTTATGTGAAAAATAAAATAATATAGTATTATTAGTAATTATTAATAATTAGTAATACTTTTCGGCAGCACCTGAGGCTCAGTGAGTAGGGTGCCGGCCCCATATACTGGAGGTGGCAGGTTCAAACCCGGCCCTGGCCAAAAACTGCAAAAAAATAATAATAATAATTAGTAATACTTTATATAATTAGTAATATTATATATGTAAGTAAAGTGCTTCATATACTTTAAATACTTTATATAATCAGTAATATTATATATGTAAGGAAAGTGCTTACAATGAGGAGAATAAAATATCAACAAAAGGAATATCAAATTTGGCAAATATTTTTCAGTCACTATCATGTGACTATCTCAAATCAGGACTACTCTTAAAAATCTCTTATGCCTATTTGTCAACATGTCCATTAACAAAGATTATAACATGTACCCCTAAGGAACTACACTGCATGTTCTTAAATATTTCTTTAGGTATTTGAATCATGGTAGGTGAGTGCCCCTGTCTCTACTGCCCAATTCCCATGAACAGTGTTCCCACTGCCTCTAAGTTAAAGCCCCCCATGTAATAGTGTATACAGGTGGGGATTGAATTGTACCCCCTGCCCTAGCAAGATATGTTCAAGTCCCAAGCCCTGGTGCCTATGAATGTGACCTTATTTGGAAATAGGTTCTTTGCAGGGATGCTATCAAGTTAAGGTGAGGTCTTCTGGATTAGGGTGTCGTGTAAGGACAGGGATCTTTATAAGAGAAAAGAGAGGGAGCGCTAGATGCAGGGACAGAGAGACAAACATGGGACGAAGGCCCACATGTCCACTGAGGCAGAGATGGGGAGGACCACAGGAGCAACCAGTAACTAGAAGTCAAGGAAAGCTGCTTCTCTAGACCCCAAATGTGAAGCATGATGCTGCTACGCCTTAACTTTGAACTTCTGGCTTCCAGAACTGTAAGAGAATAAATTTCTGTTGTCATAAGCCACCCAGTTGGTGGTCATTGACTACCACTAAGAAACGAATAGAAATAGTCAGATTTGTGGTTCTTTTTTCTGCAGAGGTATTTTTCCCATAAGTCACAAGCTGAGGTCTGATGCGCCTGACACTCACGTGCTTAGCCAGGCTTTTTACATTCCAGAGAACTAGCTCAGATCTCTCCTGCTACCATACGTTTACTTTCAGTGGCTTTGCATTAAAATTGTATTTATAAACAGGCTGCTGGCCCAGAGGCTGTCACTTGCCAGTTTGATTTTTCAAATATTGCATTAAAATACCATTTATCTTGATCATTGAGTTTTTTGGAACTCCCTTAAAGTTCGTACCTCAGGCGAATGCCTCACTTCCTCACCCTACTCCCAGCCCTGTCCCCCTAAGATTTTTCCTGCTATATCCATTAGTTTGCATTTTTCCAGGCTGAATTGTTCTTTCTTGCCAGCCTCCCTCCAGCACTCTGAGTAATAATTCTTGGTCTCCAGTGAGTCTGACAATTGATTGCATCTGTGAATTTTAATAACTTAGCCGATATTTCCTGCAGATGATTGAGGGAAATGTCAATTAAGGCCAATCCTAACCAGATGCGGACAGGCCCTCCCTAGACATTCCCTTGGGGGAATAGGGTAGTATCATTTCAGGGATTGTAGGGGTGTTATTTGTAATTCTGCCATATTTGTGCAACCCAAGCCATCCTCACCATTTGGATATCATATTGAGAGTCCTGTAAAAGAGTCAGTGGCTAATCAAAGGACAACTCATCTAACACTGCTCCCTCACTCACCACCAGTGTACTTCACCCAAACAACGTCTTTTAAATAGGCTTTGAGTTGTTTGTGTGTTTGTTTTGATAAATGTAAGGCAACTGCTTGCCTCTGATGCATCCTTCTCTGCCTGGTTGGGGATGTTCCCTCTTGACTGTGCTCTATCGCAGTGTGACAAGAGGAGCTCTCGGGATGCCTCTCAAGCCACTGGGAAACACAGGTCCCCCAGTCTGTCTATGTGTGTCTCTGGGCAGGCCTTTTGCCTCCTTTCACCCTCTCTTTTCCTCATCTGTGTAAAATGGAACACCAAAGTCTGCCCTTCCTTCTGGTGGGGACTATGAGGCAAGAGACGAGAAAGCGCTCAGGCATCTTGTTACTGAGTAAGTGCTGCGCAGAAGCTCGCATAGGGCACTGGCCCCACATACTGGAGGTGGCAGGTTCAAATGACAGGTGTAAATGACAGGAGGTGTGCTGCCATGTTGTCTGGAATCACAAAGCACTGGGACTGAGAGACTGGCAGGAAATTACAGCATATTCAAACAATGACTCATTCTGCTGTCATTCAAAAAATGTTTGATTTGGAGATGATTGACTGACAGATAAACAGATACGAATAGCTCCATTTTGAAAACAGTGTTTGTGCAGATAGAGATATCTAAGCAACTCTGGGAAAATACCAAGAAGGATAAGCATCAAACCTAAATGTTCTCACTTATCTCTAGACAATCAGAAGAGATCATTCCAGAAAGATAAATGTTACTTCCTATTTTATATAATTTTTTTTTTGTCTTTTGAGACAGAATCTCACTCTGTCGCCTCGAGCAACATTCACCAGTAGTGTGGAGTCATACCTCACGACTATGGGCCCAACCTCAAACTCTTGGGTTCAAGCGATCCTCCTGCCTCAGCCTCCTGGGTAGCTGAGACTATAGTTGCCTGCTAGGATGCCTGGGTCATTTTTCTATTTTTTAGTAGAGATGGGGTCTTGCCTTTCCTCAGACAGGTCTCGAACTCTTGAGCTCAAATAATCCACCCACCTCTGCCTCTCAAAGTGGTAGGATTACAGGAGTGAGCCATCATGCCTGGTTTTTTATATAATTCTTAAATGGTGGCATTAGAGATTAATATTACTTAGTGATTTTCAGGTTCTTAATTTTTTAAAACTTAAAGAGAAAAAGTGCTGCATAAATGTGAGCCCTGCAGCTGCAACCATGCGCCAGGTGACTTTGCAGACATTCTCCTTAAGGTACACATTTGACATCACTCACCCTCCCCTACACACATTTTTTCCAACAGCTTGCTCAAGGTTATATAACTAGTAAGTCAGAGCAACGTCCCAAAGGCCACTCTGACGCAACCGCAGACCCTTTCCATGGTTCACACTGCCCCTATTGCCATTAAAGTTGTTTGTCCTTCATTTGCTCATTCATTCATTCCACAAATATTTACTGGGTGCCTACCCTATATTTAGCACCATACTTCATTCCAAAAAGAGCTGCTAGGATGAAAAAGGCAAGATTTCTGCCCTTTAGCAGTTCAAGGTCTTTTGTCCTGTTAATAAGAAACAGAAGGAAAAAGAACACTCCATAGAAAGAAAAGAGTAAACAGTTAGGAACAGTCCATCTGTCCTGGCTACCCTTGTGAGGTTGAGTCAGAAGATGAACTCTGATCACCTCCTCCTAACAGTGCCCGTTGTGCCAGAACACAACAAAGATGCCCTCGGCACTTGGGTACACAGTCTGTTTTTTCAATCTCTTTCATTCTTTTTGTCCAACATGGACATATGGATGGGGAAGAGGGAAAAAAGGGAGCTATGTTTTAGTAGAAATTTGAAGGAAAAGGGCTCTGGAGTTATAAGAGATGAAGGCTAAACCAACAACTATCAGAAGGGGAAGTCAGTCTCTGGTAGATCCTATAAAGTTCATATGTACACAGGCTATACAA
This sequence comes from Arctocebus calabarensis, assembly GCA_963573935.1. Lineage (NCBI taxonomy): Eukaryota > Metazoa > Chordata > Mammalia > Primates > Lorisidae > Arctocebus > Arctocebus calabarensis. The sequence continues at coordinate 4,913 of CAUYON010089210.1, read as the reverse complement.
GAAGAAAATCCTATGACTAAAATGAAAGAAATACAGAAAGAAATGCAGAAATGCGTGACTTTTCTCAGGATTTTTGAAAATATTATAAATAGTGTCAATGTCCCTCTCCCCTTATATATCAGAGATTGGGCTTTATTAGACCATACTCAATGGATTTAGAGAAGTGTGTACCTTTGCTTCTAAAGTTCATTGAAGCAGGGTTTTTTCCTCCCTGTAGAGTTAAATTTTTGTTCAAATTATATTATTTGTTGTATCTTTGGCACGTGCCATAGTTTTCATAAAAGGCAGTGTGTGTAAGTGGCCAAATGATTCAAGCATGCAAGTAAGTCCCTGTTAATCAGAACTGCTGAGGACAGCCTTAGGAAGGGAGTGGAACATGAGCTGGGAAGTGTAGAATCTGACAAGTGGAGGGAAGAAGGGACCACGGAGGCAGCTGTGAGAACCTGAGACCTACGGTGCCGTCAGACAGATGCATGAGCACACCTAGACAGTGAGGGAACGAGGCTCGCCCAGCCACAGGGCTCTAAGAAACCTTGGCACCCATCTGCGACAGCACCTAGTTTTGCAGGTATGCCAGCTGAGATCAGAGAGGTGAATTGACCTGCTGAGATCACACAGCGGTAACACTTTGCTCGCGTTGAAAAGAGGCTCCTGGTCCACTTCACGGTGTGTCAGACGTGCCATCTGATCATGCTGCCCGATGAACAGGTAGAGGGTCAGAAACAGGAAGTTATGTACATGCACAAGAAACAGCAAGTCCAAAAGAGCTTTTGAGTTGAGTAGAAAATATATGTAGGGAACTAAGGAAGTGAAGTTGAAAAGATCAGTTGGGATGTGATTCTGAAAGACCTTGAATATCAGACCAAGGAGGTTGGATCCTGTTTTCCATGGAGGTAAGAGAGGACTACTTCATATGTTTGAGTAGAGCTCAGATAACCAACTTGCTATTTTTTGTTGCCATCAAGAGACCAACACATGAAAATAATTTAACCAGAGGCAAGAAAAGATCTTCCTGAGAGTAAAAAGAAAATCTCAGAATCCCAGGGAAGAAAAAACATTATCTAATTTTTCATGTATTCTCTCTATAGGCAATACAACATATTCTTTTATAATATTGGCCTTTAAAAAAATTATACACATTCTTTTATTTCTTCTTCTGATATAAAAATAACACATGTTCCTTTGTGATCTTTCTTTTTTTTTTCTTTTGCAGTTTCTTTGGCCAGGGCCAGGTTTGAACCCACCACTTCCAGTACATGGGGCTTGTGCCCTACTCCTTTGAGCCACAAGGCACCACCCTCATTTATGATCTTTCAATTGTATAAAAAACCAAATTGTTCCCATAATTTCAACTCAAGGCAAACATAGTTAACATCTTGTCATATTGTTATTTGAGTTTTTTCCTATGCACTTTCACATAATTGACTTCATACCTTTATATAACTTTGTGACTTCTGTTTTCACTTAATATAATACCATAAATCTTCTGTGTTATCTCAAAACCCATCATGTTAAAAGCTTATAACCTATATACTTAACCACACCTTCAAGGTTGAGCTTTTAGGGTTTTTTCTCATACATATATATGTAGTTCTGTAATAAATGTCACTTCTATAAATTTAGTCCCTTCCAGAGTATTCCTTAGAGTACATTCATAAAATTGGAACAAATAGTATGGATTTTTAAGGGTCATTCATACATCTTGTCTGATTTTTATTTTTGATAATTTAACAGGTTTTGAAGATGTGTACACAATCCTGATGTTGGTGAAAACTACTAGTTTTTTATTGAATGAAAGTAGTTTCTCAGGAGTCGATTCCTGCATACATCATTCATGAGTAAAATCCTGGAACCCTTCCCCCCATCTTCTACAGAGACAATGAAGACAGCCAACCACAGACCACCTACACTTGTGAGCCAAAAGAAAGTTTGAAGTTATTATTTGGGAAACAGCAAGAAAAATCCTAATATGGTTTTCTTTTAGCATCACTGAATAAGTGCTTCTGACCTGACGCTGTTCTACCTTTGCCTGTTACTGATTATACTAATCAGATTTATGTTTTCCAGAAATGTTATCAAGCCACACGCAATGGTTCCAGTCCATGAACCCCTGTATCACTCTCCTCTGGAGAAACCCCAACTGCCCCCTTCTATCATCGCCTGATTCAGCAGGAAGCAGTTAGATGGAGTCTTCGCCCTTTTTCCCTAACAGTAGTTAGAGTTTCTACTTGGAGATGGAGAATTGATGCAGGACATTTGGTGCCCTAGCCAGTTCAGCAGAGGTAGCGGACCTGCCACCTCCTCCTTGGCGGTGTCTGTGCTGCAGCAGCCAGCTGAAGAACCAGAGGGCTGGATGACAGGCAAGGGGGGGACCTCCAACCCCCACCAGAGGCTCCAATAGCCAAAAAAGCTGGACAACTGCCGAGGAGACACCTGTGCCTTGGTGTCTCCTTCACTTTACACTTAGGACTAAAAGTGGAACCCCCAATTCCTATGCCAAGGTCAATTTCTTGTGAATTTGACACATTCATTCAATTGCCCCGCGGAAAGGACTGTGTTCGTTCATTGATGCATTCATTCACCTTGCCGCCGGCGGAAGGGACGGTGTTCCTTCATTTCCTGGTCAAGGAATCCATACACCTATATATACCCCGAGACTAAAAACCTAAAGGGGGAGACCGAGAAAGACCGGGAGAGAAACGGAGAGAGCTTTTCTCTCCCCACTTGAGTTCTCTCTCTCTACCAGGTGCTTTAGTGTTTTCTGTATTCTTTTCTGTAAATAAATTCTGTCTTACCACTGGAAAAAAAAAAAAAAAAGAAAATGCCATGAAGGCTATGTTAACCAATTTGATGAAAACATTTCAGATTGTATATGAAAGCAGCACATTGTACCCCCGATTGCACTGATGTACACAGCTGTGATTTAATTAAAAAAAAAAACTTTTAAGACTCAAGGCCACTACACTGGGTTGAACTGCCACTTTCTTGGGGATTGATTCCAGCTTCCTTTTTAAGATCATCTGTGATGCTTAACATAGGACAACCATAAAATTTATGAATGAAATCCTATTTGTAAGAAAGAAATGAAGCAAATAGCAATACTCTTAATGCTAGATCTTAAATCAGATGTTCTTTCCAATGCTGTAATAATTGTATCTCTTCAAGTCCTCTATTTAATTGATTAAAAAATAATGTTGCACTGGATAATGTTCACAAATGAGCAAAATTGGAGAGGTTTAATTGACTTTGGGTTAGAGAAGAAAGTTATTTTCATGAAGCTGTATGATGATATATTTACATTAACTTCAGTGATGCCAATGATTTTTTTTTTTTTTTTTACAGTTTTTGGCCAGAGCTGGGTTTGAACCCACCCACCTCTGGCATATGGGGCTGGTGCCCTACTTCTTTCAGCCACAGGCGCCACACCCGATGATCTTTTAAATTCATGATGATTGCATATATACCTCTGAAGTCCATAACTATGTGGGAATATTTTAAAGGAATTATGGGAAAAGCCTTCTTTCATCAAAATAATCCAACTAACTTCATTTGACTACATAATATTTAACTTTTTTATATTGAGATGTTTACTTTAAGGAAATCATTCAAAGGCCATAAAAATTTAAAAAGTTACCTTGACTTTCTTTATTCTCTGTACATTCTTTTCATAAACACTGAATGGAAAACACTTCTCAGAATGTTCTATTGCAGAGATATGATTTTAAACATTTCACTTTATGGAACCTGGAATCATAGAAAAAGTCTGTGTCCTGGAACAGAGAAAAAAAAACAGAAGTAATATTTGAGTGGTGGTGGAAATAGTCCTGAACAATTTGTTTCATAAGCTTACCAAAAGATAAGAATCACTAGAAGTTAATATTAGCAGTAAATTACATATATAGTATATAATTTATGATTTCAGTATAAATACTTATATTATTATACATTATACTCTGTATTTATCATCACATAGTTCAGCATTAAATTATGTGAGCCAAAGCCTATAAACTACCATGCATTTTCCTGAATAAATACTTTAAAATACAAATCCTGGGAAAAAGGACAGCTACTTTTAAAACTTATAATTAGATTTCAATAGAGCCTGTAGAGGTTAATAAACAGATGTTAGTATGTCCCGTTATTTTGTCAAGCCCTACCTTCTGTGGGGGTAGAAATCCAAAAGAGTAGGCCAGGTATGAAAAGAAATTCTGTTGATAAAAAGAAAGAAGAAAGGAAATGGAAAGGTAAGGGGAACGGGAAAGAAAAAAGAAAAGGAAAGGAAAGGAAAATAACACAGCCAAGTTGGGAGGGCAGTTCCTAAGTAGCTGGTCATTCCATTCTGTTTCTTTCCCCACAAAAGGGAATCAAGCAATAGAGGACTAACCCAACTATAACTGGTTAAGACATCTTCTTAGATACAATTTTTTTAAAAAAATAACAATAATTCTAGGAAGCTTTCTTCTGTAGAATAGTCAGAAATGGCAAAAGTAAACCCAAAAAGGATTTGAATTCCAAGAACAGCGGAGCTGTAGATAAGCACAAGATTGGGATACCTACATTAGGGCTTAAGAAAAAATCACAGTTCAATATTTAGAGGAGAAAATTTATATAATAAATGTTGATAAAATGGAAGATTAATGTTAAAGTGCCAAATTGTACTATGTTTTTATATTTCCATGAATATTGTTTTAAATGGTGTATAAATCCCATACATTAGAGATTAGTTCATTGTTATGGTTCTGTAAAGATAATTTTATTTTCATAGGAAAAACTTTGTTTTTTTATAATTTTATTGAATCATAATTCTGTACATTGGTGCAATCATAGGGCACGATTCATATACATTCAGAAATGTTTTGATCGTACTGTTACAGATAGCCTTCATGGCATTTTCTTGATCACTATATAAAGAC
>CAUYON010089209.1:0-19856 GCA_963573935.1 Arctocebus calabarensis | reverse complement strand
GGCCTTCAAACACATGAAGAAATGCTCATTATCCTTAATCATCAGAGAAATGCAAATCAAAACTACCTTGAGATATCATCTAACTCCAGTAAGATTAGCCCACATGATGAAATCCCAAAACCAGAGATATTGGTGTGGATGTGGAGAAAAGGGAACACTTCTGCATTGCTGGTGGGAATGCAAACTAATACATCCATTTTGGAAAGACGTTTGGAGAATACTCAAAGATCTAAAAATAGACTTGCCATTTGACCCTATAATTCCTTTACTTGGTATATACCCAGATGACCAAAAATCACATATCTGTACCAGATTGTTTATTGCAGCCCAATTCATAATTGCTAAGTAATGGAAGAAGCCCAAGAGCCCATTTATCCACGAATGGATTAATAAACTGTGGTACATGTATACCATGGAATATTATGCAGCCTTAAAGAAAGATGGTGACTTTTCCTTTTTCATATTTACATGGATGGAGCTGGAATATGTTCTCCTTAGCAAAGTATCTCTAGAATGGAAGAAAAAGTATCCAAGGTATACACCCCTAATATGAGGCAAATTCTTTATCTTTCAAGTGAAGGCTACAACCCATTTATTGCACAGGAAGACCGGGAAATGGGAGAGGGAAGGAAGGGGAGGGAGAGGGTAGGGGGAGATAGGACAAAGGGTGAGATCACATGTGTGGTACATATTTGAAGGGTCAGGAGAAAACTTCTAAATACGGATCAAAAATGTTTTCACATAGTAAATGAGAAAATCTCATGTATGTTATGTCAATCAGGTTGATAAAAATATCTCAGATTGTATGCGAAACCCGCACACTGTACCCCATGATTGAACTAATGTACACAGCTATGATTCAATTAAAAAAAAAAAAAAAAAGAAACTAAGCAAAGAAATTTTGGACTTAAACTTCACTATACAACAATTGAATTTAACAGATGTCTACGGAACATTTCATCCTAACAATTCACCCTTTAAGCATATACAATTCAGTGGTTTTTGCTATATTCATAGAGTTGTGCAGACCATCACCACAGTCAATTTTAGAACATTTCTAACACTCTTGGAAGAAATCTCACCCTGCTTAGAAATCCCACCTTTGCAGTCCCCTCTCCTCACTCCTCTGCCACTCCAACCCCTGGCAACCATGAATTTACTTTCTGTCTCTATGCATTTTCCTGGTCTAGCTATTTCACATAAATAGAATTATATATAATTGCCATTTAATATCTGCTTATTTTATTTAGCATAATGTTTTAAAGGTTCATTCACATTGCAGCGTGCATTAGCAATTCATTCCATACAGTGGCCAAAAAACATTCCATGATATGATCATGCAATACTACAGTTTGAATGTCTCACCCCCAAATTATGTATTGAATATTTAATCCTTGATGCTACAGTGCTGGCAGGTGGGAACTAATGAGACGTGATTAGCCCATAAGAACTCTCTGCTCTCATGAATGGATTAATGCTACTAGTGTGGACATGGAGTCCTTACTAAAGGACAAGTTTTGTCCCCTTTCTCTCACTCTCTCCTTCTCTTCGACTTCTCTCCCACTCTTCCCCTCTCTCCATCTCTCTCTCCCTCTCCTCCTCCTTATCCCTTCTCCCCCTATCCTTTTGCCTTCTACCATGCTATGACTCAGGAAAAAGGCTCTCACTGATGCCAGCCCCTTGATCTTGGACTTCCCAGATCTCCAGAACCACGAGACAAAAAGTTTCAGGTCATAATAAATTTCTGTTAGTGATAATTCAGGCATTCAGTTTCAGCAGTGCAAAATGGACTAAACTATGCCACATGTAATATATCCACTCATCAGCTGATGGATATTTGGATTATCATGAATGATGCTACTATGAACAATCATAGTAGTATCATTTTCAAGGTTTTGTGTGGATACACATTTTCATTTTCCTTTGATATGTTCTTAGGAGGGAAATTGCCAGGTCAGACTGTAAGCCAGTCATTATTTGACAGAGCTACACAAAGAAGACCCTGCTATCAGTGTCACCAAAATCAATCTAGACATTGAATATGAAAATCCCTTAGGCTCCAAATTAGATAGTGGTAAAATCTTTCATATTTAGATTCAAACCTTGGAGTCAGATTTGCTGGGACAAACATGGCATAAATGGTTTGATAATTAAGTAAACAAAGCGCAGAAAAGGTAACATCTCTCTGCCCTCCAGCACTGTTAGAGTGGATAATCCAGGCTTTTTTTTTTTCATCTACTTCTGCAAAAAATTGCATTTGGCATCTGTTCAGAATCATCTTATCTCCTGAGGGACTTTCAGAGGTCTGGCCTGAGATATTTGTAGAAAAATATGCCAAAAATTAAACAGGTCTCTGTTAATGAGCCTAAAACACAGGTTTGGAGGGGGATAGCTTCAGAGGGAAGATAATTTGAGGTAAGAGATTATCAACAAATACTGTGGATACCACTGAGGCAGTGCTTTCAGACTCCACAATGCATACAGGTGACCTGGGCTTTTGGCAAGTGCACATTCCGAGTAGGGCTGAGAAGGAGGCTAAGAGCTGCATCTCTAACAAGCTCCCAGGTGACAAGTAGATGCTCTTTCCTTAGCTCTCACACTGAGTGGCAAGGCTCTCTTGGACCTGGTGGTGGCTATAAGATGGGCTGAGTGACTTCCTGAGTGCTGAGGACTTCATAGACCCCAATTTTCTGGCCCAAATTTTATTCCTGCATGATTTATAGATAAAGCTTGTAAGAGCCAAATATCCTGCACTTAGCAAGCCAGGTGAAGAAAGGGTAAAACACAACTGCCTTGTGCCCCCTGTTTCTCTTGCAGAACCAGTGACTCTTATCTGGTCTCTCAATTCAATAAGCTCAGCAGCTTAATTAAATGGCATCTATTTGAAAATTGAGCAGCTTTATGGTACAGTGAAAGGCCATTGTCAGATCAGAAATCAAGAATAATTGAAAACAAAATGTGAAAGGATACTGGACTCTCCAGAAAGACATTAAAAGGGATCTAATTTAAAAGCCTCCAGAGAAAGTATTACAATACTATTTCCCCAGCCTCCTTCTCAGCCTCCGAACACAGCACAATGGCCAGCAAGATCTCCTGATTCTCATCTCTCAGTAACACAATGGCCTGCAAAGACCTCCTTTGTTCCTGTTTCTAACTCTCTCTCACTTTGCCCCCGTAGAGAGTTTTCTTGCAACCTCCTCCTTTCCCTCTGGGTCAAGTTTTAATTAGGTAGAGACTTTAAAGTGCATGTGAATCACCTGGGATCTTGTTAAAACACAGATTCTGACATAGTTGATCGGGAGTCCCCAACAATCTGCATTTTTAACAACCGTCTGGGTGGGTGACCCCAATGTGTGCCCCTTCTGAGCAGCAATGAGGTAGACTATCTTCGCCTCTCTGCATCTTTAATTTCTCCTCTTCCTTCTTCCCTCTTCTCCTCTTTCAAATTAGTAATAAATTCCGATTGAATAGAATAAATGATCCTTTCTCATTCTTAGTTTTATCATCTGCAATAGGGATGACAATGAAGGCTTCTTTTCTGCAGTTAAATTGAAAATTAACTGGAATAATAATATAGGGAAGACCTGGCACAGTAGCTGCTAAATTAATATTAGTTTATTTTATTTTCCCTTCCCAGGTTCCTCCTGGGGCTCTAGGCAGGCAACTTTTATAAGTGCAATGGGTATATGAGTTTAAATAATGGATGTTAGCAGATAGCCATGAGCCAGACTTTTTCTTATAAAATATCACTACTTACTAAAACTGAAACAATAACTGTATAACAAATCACTGTAAAGTATAACAACACTGAGTTAAAAACTACATAAATTGGGGACGATTTTCCTTTTGAAACTAGGCCATCTAAAATAACATGGAAATTTCCAGGAAACAATTGAACTGTCAAAGATAAAGTTATAAAAAGGTCAAGTATTACCCATATGGCTTCTAGCCCTCTACCTGAAGATGGACTCTTCAGTTATTTGAATGATCTGACCCCCAGCTGACTTTGCTCTCTCAATGTCCTGCCCTGTAGTGAGGTGTCTGCCATCCTGGAGAGCCTTCTTTTCAAGGGAGGGGACATTCATTCTTATCCCTGTATAATACTTCCTCAAAGTGGAAAACCTTGGTGACACCCCATTATGATTCTCTCATTTCATCAGGGACACTGAGGAATGAGCTTCTTACATTATCTAATGGAACACAGAGTATTCAGCTAGTATGATTTCCTAAACAAAGAGGGACTTTTAATAAGAAAGTCTCAGACATTACACATTCTCATTCCTCATTGCACTTTGCCGTCCATCTTCTGGGAAAGAGGCATACAGATCATGGTGTAACTTGCTTAGTACAATAGACAATTGTCACAGTCTATTAATTCCATCTGTTTCTGACGGGAAGGAAAAATGGTTACATGGTGAAGTCAGAGGGTCTCAGGCACAGACGGGGGTTTTCCTGAGGGTCTCGCACAACGAGCACTGATGTATAATTAGAAGCATGATGTAAATGAGGGAACCAGTGCCAGGCTTGGCCCTCTGGATTATCGAGGTTTTAGCCTTCCAGTTGCTGTTTTTGTGATGTCTTAGGTCAAAAAAACACTTTTAATTCAGTGGAGAGCTGGACTTGGAGCTGCAGTATGAATGTGGATTACAAGGGAGTAGAACTGAGCAAGAGGGAAGCTTTGCTGCAAGTCAGAAGGAGGTGACCCATGTGTCATCTGCCTATAGGGTGGGGTTTCTGTCTGACTTCTGCCCATTACCAAGGTATTCCTCAACCAGAGAAAAGAACCTAGTATCCCTAGATTTCTTGAATTTCTTGATAATTCTTAAATGGTTCTGTTTTATACCACTTCTAAAATTCATGTAACTTGAAGACATCATTTTGACAAATTTTTTTTTTATTTGTATAATCCTAGGAAGGATCCCTGAATTGAGAGCCAGGATTCTTGAGTCTCCCAGGTAGAGCTCATGTAATTTTGGGTAATTAGCTTAAACTTTGTAGGCCTTTTTCCATCAGAGGATAGATTCATCCCTTCTGGTATTTTCCAGTGTGTCATTATTTGGGATAAGTTAAAATGCAGGAGAACCCCTCTAAGTTGACCGACCACCCAAGGGGCTATAACAAACTGGTCAATATATGGAGGTGGTCAACATAGGAAGCTAGACCTGCTGTACTGACATGTACTTGTGGTGCTTGTCCAGTCTACAAAAATTAGTCTCAATGAGGTGGCCAGTGTAAGGGTGTGGTCAACTATGGAGATTTTACTGTAATAATAATTTGATTAAATAAATACAGATAATGGTGAGTTAGGGCTAATTTTCTTTGTTGTAGAACTTTTCAAAATTCTTTTTTTTTTTTTTTTTTGAGGAAGAGTCTTACTTTGTCACCCTGGATAGAGTGTGGTGGCGTCATAGCTCACAGGAACCTCAAACTATTGGGCTCAAGTGTTCTCTTGCTTCAGCCTCCCAAGTAGCTGGGCTTACAGGTGCCTGCCACAATGTCTGTCTATTTTTAGAGACAGGGTCTTGCTCTTGCTTAGGCTGGTTTCAAACCCGTGAGGTAAGGCAGTCTACTACCTGCCTAGGCCTCCCATCAAAATTCTTAATGTGCTAATCAATATACCCTCGAAATTTCCCAAAAGATACCAAAGTGGGCTGTTTCTTGAAAAAATTGCATCACAGAGCCCCTCTCCTATCTCACTATACCTCCCTACCCCCAGTTTTAGTAGCATCTCCTGGGACTTGTATGATATAGAACACATTTTAGTAAATGATGGTTTGAATAATATCTGAATTTTAACTATCTAGTTTTAGCTTACTAATAGCTATTTAAAAATGATATTGGGTCCTACTTCTCAAGTTGTCAACCTAAAGAACATTTTTAGAAACTTCCCTCATGCACTAAAAAACATCATTCCTCTCAGCTTTTTCATTGACATAACAGGAATTCGAGTCAACTTATAAAAGCATGAATATATCCAGTACTTTCCTGTATTACAAGTAAAAGTTGTTTGCATCTGAAACTAATTATTTGGGCTCTTGGGAATGCTCCATTAATTAGTTGATCAGGGGAATGTTTATGTGATTTAAACATTAGCTCCAAATATACTTGATAAAATGTTTTAGGCTGTTTTAAGAACACAGCAGATTGATTTTAATGGCCAAGATGATGGTTCAAAAAACATCTTTTGAAAGTGGTCCAGGAAAAAATAATAGACTTCATACTGGTCGATTCAAAGAATGGACACAGGGAATGCTAAAGCTCATTGTAAACCACCATCTTGGTGGATTACAGAAGTGCAGAAAGGTCTACCAATGGTAATTTCTAGTGAAACTATGACTTATTAATTAACTTTAGAACTTGGGATTCATTCTCAGAGGGGATATCATTGTCTAGGCAGGAAGAAGATATAGTCACAAACAGGCTATTACTGTAATCCAAGCACTGATGACTAACCATCTATTCATTTTAATTTCTTGGGTAATTGGTTCCATCTATTAGCAGTCAGCTGCACATTTCAAAGACTTTTCTCCATAAAAATCTTCCCTCTTGTGATGGTCAGTTGAGCCAGTAAGGATAGTGGGTTTTGCCAGTATCTTATATCCGTGATTTGGGGCACACCAGGGATTGCCCGTGAATACTTCCACAAACAAAAACTACCCAGCGAGCTCTACTATTTTCTGACAAAAATAATATCAGAATGGTGTACATTTTGCAATTAGTTTTCTCTTATTATACAACCCAGATTTATATCATTTACTTAGTTAAATTCATGATATCCTCAGAACACTGCCGATATCAGTTTAATATGCCATTTCAGAAGGGCTAAAGTAGCTGAATCTGTTTTACAGTTTGCTATAAAAGTGGCCTTTTCTGGGATAAGAGCATGATAATGATTTTTATGTGCCTTTCACATTTCAAACCTGGATTTAGTTGGACTACAAAATATTTACATTTTTCACAACCAACAAGTTGTCGTCTTTACAGATTGAACATAAAGAGACTCCCAACTCCATTTCTAGTTTCAAAAATGTCCAAAATGCCTGCCTTTCCTCAAACCACAGGTATGGCCACCACATAATGTGTATTTTGGAAAAATAGACCATTACAGTCTATTTACAAGCTGAAGCTATTATATAATATGCCTCTGTGTTATTATAAGGAAGAATCATTTATTTTCTATCTTTCTTGAAGGGATAACAAAAATCTATTCTAGACAGATGGAAAGCATTGTTTTGTAGTTCTCTGTAGGTAGAATTATATCATATTCCTTTGAAAGGTGTGTGATGCATGCAAAACTCACTTTATGAACTCAAACACCTATCTCCTGAGGCCATCCTCTATAACTGTAAAACAGGGTCCGAGGAAGAAAAAGATGATAGATTTACTGTCTGTAAGATCAGAATAAAGTATTTTATTTCATCCTTGAAGGTTAAAGTTTCATTTCAATGGATTTAACAGGGTTACAAGAATATTTTTTGTTTTAAATTTTTTAAAAATTATGAAGAATTTCAAACCCAGAAAATAATTCCATATTCAATAGTATACATGTATGAATTATTAGGAATAAAGTTGTATAAACATTTTGCTGTATTTCCCCTGATGCAGCCTTTTAAGGACATACTATGCTATGGATATACTCAGGTATGTTTCTGTTTATCCCCCATCCTCCCTCTGAAGAAGCAATTTGCACCCTGAATTTCATGTATATTATTGCAATGTATTTTTTAAATCTTTAATTATTATGGGCACATAATAGATATACATATTTATGGGGTACAGGTGACATTCAGTTACAGGCATACAATGTGTATTGATCAAATCAGGGGAATTGGAATGTCTATCACCTCAGGCATTTACTATTTCTTTGGGTTATTAATATCCACTCTTTTAATTATTTTAAAATAACTGCCATGCATATTTTGAAATTCTGCCCAGCTACTCAGTAGGCTTAGGCAAAAGGATCCCTAGAGCCCAGGAGTCTGAGGTTGCAGTGATCTACGCTGAAGTCACTCCCTCTACTCAGGCACAGAGTAGGACTGTCTTAACCACAACAACAAAATCAAGTTTCCTATGTATATTCCTAACCAACATGTACTTTTGTTTTCTTACTCACGTAAATGTTATGCTAGTCCTTATCTTTTTTAAAAACAACTTTATTGAGATATAATCCACGTAATATACAATTTATTTATTTAAAGTATACAAAAGCATTTTAACACTTTTTATTACATTCACAAATATTTGAGATCATCACCTGTTTTATAATATTTCAATAATCTTGAAAAGAAACCCTGTACCTTTTAGTTATTAATCACATTCTTCCATTACCCATCCCCCACCACCAGTCGTAAGTAACCATTAAACTACTTTTGTTTCTATCAACTTGCCTATTCTGGTAATTTCTTGTATGTGGACTCATATAATGTGTGCTTTTATGTGACTAGTTCTTGCACTAAGCATAATGTCTTTAAAGTTAGTTTGTTTGTTTGTTTATTTATTTATTTTTGAGATAGAGTTTCACTTGTCACCCTTGATAGAGTGTGGAGGTATCATAGCTCACAGCAACCTCAAACTCTTGGGCTCAAGTGATCCTCTTGCCTCAACCTCCCCAGTAGCTGGGACTACAGGCACCCACACCAACACCTGGCTACTTTTAGAGACAGAGTCTTGCTCTTGCTCAGGCTGGTCTTGAACCTCTAAGCTCAGGCAATCCACCTACCTTAGCCTCCCAGAGTGCTAAGATTACAGGCGTGAGCTATGGCGCCCAGACTTAATTTCTTCAAAGTTTGTCCATGCTGTAATACATATTCCATTATATGAATATATTACAATTTGTTTAATTGTCCATGTTGTAATGCATATTCCTTTATATGAATATACCACAATTTGTTTATTCTTTCTTCACTTGATTTGTTTATTCTTTCTTCCACTACGGACGTGTAGTTTTTCCACCATTGGCTATTGTGAATAATGCAGCTATAAACATTTATGTGCATGATGTCTTCTTTTCTGTTGAGATGTCTTCTTTTCTGTTGAGTGGATACCTAGGACACAGCATTGGTTATGGATGGAGAGAGATCTCATTCACTGTAACTGCTGTATGGTGTTCGGATGTATTAATCAGCCTAGTTTATTTATGTCTTCACCTGAACACATTGGTCTTTGGTGTGCAATGCCATAGTGATGACCTTATATGTGCCTCTTTGCATGCCCATGGGGAGTTTCCAAGGGAAGACTTTATATAGGTGTAGGGTGAGCACATCTCACACCTTCTTAATAATTGCTAAATTGCTCTTCAGCATTGCTATAAACATGTTTTGTATCTACCAGCAAGATACAAATATTTTTATTACTCCATATTTTTCCAAGTGTTGGTGTTATCTGACATCTTTGCTGATGTGATGCGTATGAAATTGTGTTTCATTAGTTTGCTTTAATATGCATTTCCTTGGTTATTTATGAAGTTGAGTATTTTCTCCTATATTTATTACTTAGTCCCAATTCCTCTTCAGTGACTTGCAGAATTTCAGTTTTTGTCTGTTTTCTACTGAGTTGTGATTTTTCTCCTATTAATTTACAACATCCCTTATAGATATTAATTTTATATCTGTTAAAAATAGATTGCAAATCTCCAGGCTTAAAGAATTTTCCCTCAACTATTTTTTTTTTGAGGGAAAGTCTCACTTTGTCACCCTCAGTAGAGTGCCAGGAGGTCATAGCTCACCGTGACCTCAAACTCTTGGGCTCAAGTGATTCTCCTGCCTCAGCCTCCCAAGCAGCTGGGACTACATGCACCCACTACAATGCTCAGCTATTTTTAGAGACGGGGTCTTGAACTCCTGAGCTCAGGTAATCCATCCACCCCGGCCTGCCAGAGTGCTAGGATTACGGGCATGAGCCACTGCACCTGGCCTCCCTCAACTTTTAAAAATGCTTTTCATTGCATATTTATTTTTAAAATTAATATGCACTTTATTAATGTTTTCCTTTATAACTTATGTATCTTGTATCTTATTTTAAAACTCTTTTCTATGACAATCTTAGGATGTGAGTCCTCTGTATTTTTTCACATGGAAATCTTTGATTCATTTGGAATTGGGTATGTGCATGTTTTCATAGAATTCATTAAAAATTCTAATTTCCCCTTTTTCTATAAAGTTATCTATTTAGGTATTTAATTGGCCTAGCATTATATATGTGTCTATTCTTTCTGGTCTTGAAATGCTACTTTTGTCTCACTAATATTGTATGTGTATTTGCATGTATATGAGAGAGACAGAGAGAGAGAGAACAAAGGCAGAAAGAAAAGAAGAGAGACAAATGTTAGGCTGTCTATCCTGCTGTTTGTCTGTCACTGTGCCAACCCCACACAACTTACTTTTGCTTTAGAGAAAATCTTGTTATCTTAGAGTAAATCCTTGCCCCTTCCCCTCCTCTTTCTTTTTCATCTTCGAAATTTTCTAAGCTACTCACTGTCTTTTGCTATTATATACTATAATTATATACTATAATCCTTATAGTATATAGGATTTTAGAATCACATCACAATTGTAAATGTATATTTGTTAAGTTCCATGAAAAAGTCAACTTGAGTTTTTATGGTAATTGCATTAAATGTATAGATTAATTTGGAGAAAACTGGTTAATTTTGAACTTTGTTGAGAACAAGAACACAATCTAAAATTCAAAAGATAACCACTAAAAATAGAAATGCAATCTAAAGCTTCAAAACAGCTATAAAGAAAAAGGAGATAAAGAAAACACAGTTTAGTAAATTGGCATCTTTACAATCACATACTGCCTTTTTCCATGTCATCGTATTTACTCTTTAACTACTAACTTCATTTTAGAGACCCTACAAATGATCATTAGATGTATTTAAGGGGAAAAACGAGGCAACCCAAAAATATAGTAAATCAGAACAAATATTATAAAAGAAGCAAAGCCAAATATGTCAGTAATCATAATTGTTGTAATTGAACTAAATTCACCAGTTAAAAGTTAAAGACACTCAGACTGGAAATTTAGAAGTCTAGCTATAACTTCTTTATAAATGATCCTTAGCCTTTGAACCTATTTTATAAACTACTGGGAGAATGTCTGCTAAGACACAGATGTGAGTAACTCTTTCTCATGTTGTATATTGCCTAAAATGTAAAAATTCAAGCTCTCCAAAACAGTTAAGAAGGTCTTTTTTTATTTGAGCTGAAAATTATTACTTTAATTCTCATACCACAGTCCAAAGACTTTAGAGTTAAGTACAAGAAACCTTTGCCCATCCTTTGAAATGACACCATGTTCTTTAACTAGTATCTTTTAGACAAGGAACATACATGTCACAGGTGACAAAAAATTAGTCAGTAAAGGAACGATTTAAAAAAATACTAGTCTGCTATTAACTGTGACAGTTATAGGTATGCATTTCGTAGGCCTTGAAATGGAGAGCACGATTGCCCCTGGGCCCTAGCTGCTATGTTCTGAGTGTGTGGTTCCCACGGGCTGCTCCCTGCCAGTAACTCCATGAAGAAGGGCTCCTTAAGGAGGACAGTTCCCAGAAAACACCAGACCTTGGTAGGTCATTCTGGCTTCAGTCCTCTCTGGAAATGCCTAATCAAGCATCTTTAAGCTTGCACCTCTGTCTAAGATGCTTCCAACCAACCTCCTTCTCTTCATGCTTCCCTCAAGGTAGACTTGCATTGAAATCCAATGGCTCTTGGACCCCCCCACCCCCAGCTCCCTTTGTCAGAACAAATTTCTGACATATTTAATGCCATCTTGGAGGCATGGAGGCTCAGACTTAAATAGTGACTGAACAAAAAAGAATATGTGTAAATTTAAAAAACAAAAAAGAACTGTTACGATTATATTAATACTAGTGAAAAAGTAAGTGACACAGAGAACCATTAAGAATAAAGATTATAACTTAATGGTAAAGGGACTAATATAACAATCACTAATTTGTAATCCTAACATAGCACTAAAATATGCAAAAGAAAATTGACAGACTTACAAGGAGAAACATATACAATTGTATTAACCATCCGTGTTTCTTTTCAAGCCTGCTGTGCTTTCACTCAGTGCCTAGGGCTTCCCTTAGGGTGTGCACGCACAGACCCACACACACAGACATGGAAACACCCCTCGAGTAGTTTTAATACATATTTTCACTATATGTTCTCTTCCATGTCTTGTACCAGCTGCTGACACTTGCATGTGGTGGGTTGTTTCCTTGTGCACAAACATTCTCTCCCAACCCCTACATCACCCCGGGAATACCTGTGGCTTGGGTTGTGAGATCAGAGAGGATTTATATTTGCTGATACCTCAGTGGTATCAGAGGTATCACCACTTTTGAGACCATGTTATGGGAAGTTCTTTGTATGGGGAGTTCTTGGAAAGGAGTAGCATGATTTTGGACTCCAGGCAACACAGGCAAACTTCTGGTTTGTCTAGAACTGAGGAGTTCCCAAAACCGTGGACTTCCAGACTTAAAACTGGGATGGTCCTGGGAAAACCAAGTCAATTGTTAAGTATAGAGCTGCTTTTTTTTTTTTCCTTGTAGGAAAAAAAAACTATTCTCATCCAAATCTCAGGCAGAGACAGATAATTTTTTATATCATGTCCCTGACCAAGATAGTTTCAAGTTTACCCTTCTTTCCAGGCTGTACCTCTTGGAGGCTCCCAGCTTTCTTCGGGAGACTTGGTTCTCACTGCCCTCTCACTTGGTTTAGGGAGTCTGTCTCCTATCCCTGCTTATAGTATTGGGATGACCCCAGTGCAACCCCACCCTGGCACTCTTGACCCATTAGCTCATGTGTTTCCCAGTCTTGTTTCAGTTTCTCTGTTTTATTTTTTGTCACAGGCTACTTGGGCATTCCTCTTCTTACTTGCAAGTTCATAGTGCACTTAAACATTTCATTTTGTCATATTTTTGCAGCATTTTCTAAGTCTTTGTAGTCAGAGGAGTGTCACCTTATCTTCACCTGCCATCTTGCCCACATCAGCACTCCTGCCAGGATAAGTTTTCACTGGCCTGCCTGGCCTCGCAGCAACACAGCCTATAAAGTCTGTAAAACACAGCAAGTTCTGAAGGATTTGTGATGATGGAACACATGGGATTGTCAAGCAACAGACACTGTGATTTACAATTTCTATAAATTGTTTCTAGAGTTATGCCATGCATTAGAAAATATAATTATCGTTTAGTGAAACAGATACAAGAAATTCTTTATGGCCTCAGTAGCCAAGAAAAATCATCCAAACAGTTTGGCCTGGGATATATACATGTAAGTTGTGGGATCTGTTTATTACAAACCCTGATCTCACTCAGCCCTCTGGCTCCAGGTCTGTTTTGTCTCACATCTCTATGAGCATGGGCTACAGCTCCTTCTGGCTGGAAGGAGCCACATCCTGAAGTGTTGTGGGTTCAGGAAAAGGTGACCGCCCAGAGAAGGCCAGAGCAGAGTCCGTGGACCTTTACAGTAGAGAAAAGTTCTTCTGCTGTGCTAGATCCACACAGGCTAGTTTGGAACAACCTGCAGATAACCAGATAACTAGAGTTACTGAGGGGGTGGGGGAGGAGTATGTTGCTTTTCTAGTACTTTTAAAGAAAAGGAAAAAAAATCTTGAAAACAAGACTATCTCACTAGAATAGTGACTTTGCAACTCCAAAGGTTCCAGAGTGAAAAAATAAACCTAGAGAAATATATATACAAGTAGTTTGGGAACTAATCTTGAACATTCTACAGATTTTTTTTTTTCAAGTATCTGTCTTACTTGTGAGTACTGGAACCAGAAAATGTAAACAAGTAAGCATTTCAAAGAAATTATGTCTACCTTTGGCAGAGAGGATTTCATGGAGTCCTGGATAAAAGGTATTCAGGATGTAATTTGGCTATTGAAACTGGGGCCTGAATGTTGGTTACATACCCAACAGTCCACTGCTTTGATTTCCTTCAGCTGTCTCCCTCTTGCCCATGGGGTCTGGTGGAAATCCACACTGATCTCAGTCAGTCCTGCCATTCCTTTTCCCGGGCCTGGAACCAGCCTGGGGGATAAGCGTATGACCCAGCCAATGAGAAATAAGGAGGATCTTGTAGTTTTCCAACAAAGGGATCCCTCTTCTCACTAGGAGACAAATGAAATCATAAATGTCCTTGCTGTTTTAGTAGATGAGGTAGGATATTTTTGTTATCTACAGCCCAAGTCATCTTAATTGATACAATAGTGATTGTGGGCAGTTTTGTCTTAACCTCAGCTTAACTGGCCCTTGCATGCTCTGAAGCCCCAAGGCAGAAGGGATTTAAGCTATCTCCAATCTACCCAGTGTAGTGGGGTGGGGGTGAGCAGCGGTGGAAGTCAGAAGACAAGGCTGCAGAGTCTGACATGGGGTCTACTTCTTAGATTCCATCTGAGGCGCAACCCCCTGAGCCATTTCTACAGAACCTTCTCACTCTGCTGGAGGTGCCCACTGGTAGCCTGATTCTTGGGCTGCTATAGTCCGATTAGTAATGGGGCTCTTACTTGCATCAGAAGTACAAAATTCCCTGCTTTTCTCTTTTCTCTTAAGGTACAAACAGCGTCCAAGATATTACAGGGAGGAAGGAGGGATGTGGAGAATCTGTTTTTTTGATACTTTTACCCTATGGCAATATTGGAGTCTAAGAGGTTAAGCTTTTTGTTTTTCAATTTAAAAAGGGCGGGAGATTTTCTGCAGCTTTTCTTGAGTGAATACACCAATTCTAAGCAACTGATAGCTGCCAAATTAAAAAGCCTGACCTTTCATTTGCTTTTGTTTGCTTGTTTGATATTTTCTCTTTAAAACTGGAAACAGTTAGTGGCTGAGGACCTCACATTTCTAACTGTGAGGCTATCTGGACAAAATGAGGCAGGTCTTTGGGGCTGGAGGGGATTCCAGAGCCCCAGGGGAGATGCCTGTTTGAGACTTGCACCAGAATTGCTTTCCTGGGAGCACCAGGCCCTGCAAGGTGGCACTAAAATGGAAAAATAGCCCAAGGGCGGCAGATGCCCACCCTTCCTTCCTGCCACTCAGCCACAGAAGGCTGCCTGTAGGTTGGATGTGAATGTGATCCTTTATCTCAATGTCACTGCCCTTAGCTTTACAAAGGCAGATGTATCCTGATTGGAATGGGGGAGGGGATCACAATGGACTATTCTAGAGCTTAACAGTATGTTTCAGACTGTGCTCAGGAATTATTTATAGAGATTAAGAAAGCACAGTACCACCTAACAGCCGCTGCTCCTACCTCACATCCCACTGGTGATCACCTACCTCTCCAACTGAGCTTGTGAGTCGGACAGACTCTCCGGATGCCTAGAAGGAGCCAAGGGACTGGGAGGAAGGCTAGTTTCTCATGGTTATGATTTTCCTCTATTCATAATCGGGTGGACTCTGATTTGGAGGAAAGTATACAATGGATCTCAGGCTCTTCCTGTGTCTTCAGCTCACTTCTGTGTCGGCATTAATCAAAACTGCCCTGTGCTTTAGTCATAGCTAGCTGGAGTCCAATGAAATACTTAGGATTTAGAAATCAAACAAAAAGATAATCACCCAGAAATCAGATTTAAATCTGCAATGACTAAGGTTGCTTTGTTAGAGAAATAAGAGTGTTAAGAGGCTTTTTTCTTCTAAGGCTACTGAACAGTGGTAGCTGGCGTAAACAGGTTTGGGACTGTTTACCTGGAGTCATGTAAAACCCACTTGGCGTGTGGAAACAGGCTATATTTACTTTGATTTCAAAGCTCTTGCAATTGCTCAGGAAATGGGGACAATTCCTTGCACTGATTTGGAAGGATGGATGCTTTCCTTGTTAATTGTGAAAGCTCAGAATAATATAAACCTGTTTTTTCTTTGGATCCCAAATGCCACTCCATGTCAGGGAAATAGGAAGACAAACAGAACATGGGAGCCCAGTGCAGGCAAAAATTACAATGCATGTCACACTGTCATTTTACAAAGTGACTTTTTAAAATAAAAAAAAAATAAATAAATAAAACCCGAAAGACCCCACAGAGACGCATTAATGCCTCAACCTGGAACAATAAAGCACTGTTAAGAACACTTGCCATTAGCCACCATCTGCTGTCAGCAATTGGGGGTAATCTTTATGTTTCCTTGACAGCTTTGCTTCATTCTTTGGCCCCTTAATGAAGCAAAGTCTCCACCATAGACAAAACATTTAAGGGTAAGGATCTCTCAGTTAACATCTACATTTTTTTCAGAGCTCTGAGCCTGGTGACCAACATTCAATGCCCTTCTCAGGGTTTTCAAGATTGCATATTGAATCAGAGAGAATCCGCTAACTGTATTTCTTTCCCCCTCATAACTTCTCTCTTCCTGTCAGCATTTTCCCTGCAAATCAGAGGTAAGGTGGACTCGGGGCCCTTGATGTAGTTTGGGATTTGGAAAAATAAGAAAACTACATTTTTACTCTGCTCTGAAAAGCGAGGAAGATTGTGCATCTCTTGATCAGAATTCCTCCCATGCACAGGCATTTGTCTTCCCTTTGATATTGTACCTTAGACTATTTGGAGAATATAATCCTCATTCATACCAAAAGCAAACCTGTGTTCTCTTCATAGTGTAGTGCAGTGGGCTAAGAAATCTTAAAACACATAAGCAAGACAAACGGCAGATTGACATGCTCCCTGACAATTTGACGATGAACTCCTATGCAGATAGAGGTGCAGAGCAGAGGAAAAAATGCTATTAATTCCGAGTGCACTGAGCCCACTGTTTCAGCCTTCAGATGTAATTTTCCATATGTGAGGAATAGGAAGAGCGTCTGAATGGCACATGCTTTATTCCTGATGGTTTTTTATTCCCGGGGTTGGGGGTGGGGGGGTTCTGTCCCTGGCTCTCTGTGATGACTCTGCACTAAAAAATGCACTTCAACTTTTCTACGCTAGCCCTTCTCCAGTTTTTGGACTATGTGGACTTCTTTACCATGAAGTTCCTGCTTCATCTGTTGTGAAACTATTTGTTCAACAGAGAAAGCCCACCAAGGGCATGGAG
The DNA here is from genome assembly GCA_963573935.1 of Arctocebus calabarensis. Classification (NCBI taxonomy): domain Eukaryota; kingdom Metazoa; phylum Chordata; class Mammalia; order Primates; family Lorisidae; genus Arctocebus; species Arctocebus calabarensis. The sequence goes on along the minus strand of CAUYON010089209.1, from coordinate 2,821 downwards.
GCATTGTCACGCGAGCAGGTGGTTGCCTCAACAGTCTCCAATCCCAAGGGTGGTGCCCTCTGACCCACTCCAATCATAGTTATTGGGGTCATCCGCTGCTACTTCATTTTTGGCTATGTCTTAAATGAAATGGGAAGGATAGAGAAGATTCAGGAATACAAAATGAGAAACAAGCACAGAGTGGCCTAGGGTAGCCCCTCAGATGTCCTTTTCTTGTGCATATTTTTGTATTCTCCCTTCTTGTAACCTGTGCACAGTGTTCCTTGCCTTGATCTCAAAGGAGATTAGTGGTACTTTCCATTCAAACCAGTAACAATAGTGACGATATTACTTTGAGCACATCCACAACATTCATGCTTGGTTGGGGAGAAGTTGCTGTGGACAAACAAGATACACACAAGATACATAACTTCTTTCTTTTCTTTTTTTTCTTCTTGTTCTTTGTTTAATCTTGGACTGGCGATAGACCTCACAAAAAATGCTACGCTGTACTGGTCAGCAGGTAATATGGAGGGCTCCAAGAGAACAGCAGATATTGCTCTGAGAACCATTCCTCTAGAGGAGATTTATGTTCTCTTGAAGGATTTTGATACAAGCATATTGCATATAGATATATGATTCACTGATTAGAACCTCTAACTGTAGTGTTATTAGGTTGATGCAAAAGTAATTGCAGTTTTTGCATGGCTGAAATTTGCTGTTTGATAATGGAATACATTCTTAAATAAATGTGGTTATGTTATATATCATTTTAGGACACATTTCTTGCTTTATGTTTTGTTCTAATGACTTATTTGGTGTTTATTTTGTATTTTGTATTTTTTTTGGACTATGGAAATAATGTTAGACAAAAAGTGAATGTGAGCAATTTTCTTATTCCACTTGAAAATGGGTCGTAAAGCAATGGAGACAACTTGCAACATGAACAACACATTTGGCCCAAGAAGTACTAATGACCATCCAGTGTAGTGGTGGTTCTAGAAGTTCTACAAAGGAGAAGAGAGCCTTGAAGTAGAGGAGAATAGTGGCTGGCATTGGAAGCTGACAGCAACCAATTGAAAGTAATCATCAAAGTTGATCCTCTGTGGCTCAAAGGAGTAGGGCGCCGACTCCATATATAGGTGGTGGGTTCAAACCCAGCCCTGGCCCAAAACTGCAAACAACAACAACAAAAAGTTGATCCTCTGACAAGAATACAAAAACTTGCCAAAGAACTCAAGGTTGACTACTCTATGGTTGCTCAGCATTTGAAGCAAATTGGAAAGGTGAAAAAGCTTAATAAGTGGATGCCTCATGAGGCTGACTAAAAATCAGAACAATCTGATACCCACTAGTGGGACTGCTGTATTAAATAGTAGGTCTACTTTTAGTTCTTTGAGAAAGCACCAAATTGTTTTCCATAGAAGTTGTACTAAGTTGCAGTCCCACCAACAGGGTATAAGTGTTCTTTTGTCTCAGCATCCATGACAGTATCTGTCGTTTTTGGACTTTTAGTAAAAGCCATTCTAACAGGGGTAAGGTGACACCTCATTGTGGTTTTATTTTTTTCACTTCCCTGATGATTATTGATGTTGAGCATTTTTTCATTTATTAGCCATTTCTATATCTCCTTTTGAAAAGCTGTTCATGCCTTTTGCCTATTTTTTAATAAGTTTGCTTATTTCTTTCTTGCTACTTTGTTTGAGTTCTTAGTAGATTTTGAATATTAGCCCTTAATTGAATGTACAGCTCCCAATTATTTTCTCCTCCTCTGTCCATTTCCTCTGTTGATTATTTCCTTAGCTGTGTGGAGCTTTTTAATTCAATCAACTTCCATTTATTTATTTTTGTTGCCATAATTGTCTTTCAGGTCTTAGTCATAAATTCTTTGCCTAGGCTAGTAGCGAGGAGAGGTTTTCCTACATTTTCCTCTAGAATTCTTATGGTTTCATGCCTAATTCACATCTTTTATCTATCTTGAATTAACTTTTGTGAGTGGTGAGAGATGGGGATCCTGTTTCATTCTTCTACATGTGGCTATCCAATATTCTCACCATCATTTATTGAACAGGGCTCTTTCCCTCAGTATATATATTGTTGTCTGGATTGTCAAATGTCAGTTGGCTATATGTGGATAGTTTTCTTTTTTTTTTCATTAGATCATGGTTGTGTACATAAGTGCAATCATGGGATACAATGTGCTGGTTTTATATACAATTTGAAGTATTTTCATTGAACTGGTTGACATAGCTTTCATGGCATTTTCTTCATTATTGTGTGCAGACATTTATATTCTATATATATATTCATATATATTCTATATATATTATATTTAGTAAGTTTCACCTGTACCCTTCTAAGATGTAGACCCACCAATTACTCTCCTCTGTTCTGTTCCATTGATTCATGTCTCTATTTTATGCCAGTACCATCCTGGCCTTATAGTAGAGTTTGAATTCTGGTAAAGTGATGTCTCTAGATTTGTTCTTTTGACTTAAGACTGCTTTGACTATTCAATCTCTTTTCTGGTTCCAAATGAGCCATAGAATTATTTTTTCTAGATCTGTGAAATATGATGTTGGTATTTTGATGTGGATTGCATTGGATCTGCAAATCACCTTGGGTAGTATGGACATTTTAACAATGTTAATTCTACTGATTCACAAGCATGATATGATTTTTAATTCATTTCTTTTTTTTTTTTTTGAGACCGAGCCTCAAGCTGTCACCCTGGATAGAGTGCTGTGGCATCACAGCTCACAGCAACCTCCAATTCCTGGGCTCAAGCGAGTCTCTTGCCTCTGCCTCCCAAGTAGCTGGACTACAGGCGCCCGCCACAACG
>CAUYON010089207.1:0-32209 GCA_963573935.1 Arctocebus calabarensis | reverse complement strand
AAAAAAATGGAGACTTTACAGCCTTTGTATTAACCTGGTTGGAAGTGGAACACATTATTCTTAGTAAAGCATCTCAAGAATGGAGAAGCATGAATCCCATGTACTCAAGTTTGATATGAGGACAATTAATGACAATTATTGACATGGTGGGGTGAGGGAAGGGGAGAGCAGAGAGAGAAAGAATGAGAGAGGGATGGGGAATGGAAGAGCAGAGTGAGGGAAGGAGCAAGGGGGGTGGGGCCTTGATGTGTGCCACACCTTTTGGGGGCAAAACACGATTGTAAGAGGGACTTTACCCAACAAATGCAACCAGTGTAACATGGTTTCTTGTACCCTCAATGAATCCCCAACAATTAAAAAAAAAAAACACTTTGAGATATCATCTAACTCCTGTAAGACTGGGTCACATAACAAAATCTCAACACAACAGAGGTTGACATGGATGTAGAGAAATGGGAACACTGCTGCACTGCTGGTGGAGTGCAAGCTAATATGTCCCTTTTGGAAAGAAGTATGGAGATTACTCAGGGATCTAAAAGTAGACCTGATGTTCGATCTTGGTGTATATCCAAAAGGCAAAAAATCACTTTATAACAAAGGTTTTGCACCAGATTGTTTATTGCAGCCCAATTCATAATAGCCAAGTCATGGAAGACGGCCAAGTGCTCATTGACCCATGAGTGGATTAATAAACTGTAATATATGTGTACCATGGAAAATTATACCACCTTAAAAAAAGTTGGAGCCTTCTCCTCTTTTACATTTACATGGATGGAGCTTGAACATATCCTACTTAGTAAAGTATCTCAAGAATGGAAGAAAAAATATCCAATGTACTCAGTATTATTATGAAAACAATTTACAATCACTCACACTTTCATGTGAAGAATAGATCACAACTATGGCCCAAGAGTAAAGAGTGAGGAGGGGTGATGGAAGGGGAGAGAGGAGGGCAGATTGAGGGAGGGTGAATTGTGGGATCACACCTAAGGTGCATAATGCAAGGATACATGTCAGATCTGTTAGTATAGAGTATAAATGTCTTAACATAATAATTAAGTAAATGAGATGAGGTATATATTAACCAGTTGATGTAAGCATTCCTAATTCTATATGAAATCAGTACATTGTACCCCATAAATGCATTAATGTATACATGATCTATGTGTTTATGATTTAATAAAAATAATTTAAAAATGTATAAATAAAAGGAGATGAAGAAATTCTGAAAATTAATTAAACTCCCCAGTTAAAATATAATTGTTGGAGTGGGTTGATGATAAAACCTAGCAATTAGAGCTATTTTATCTTTTCAGGAGACAGACCTAAAATTTAAGGACACAAAAACATTGAAAAAAAATAGACAGATAAAATGATAACAAATAATAATAAAAGTTAAGGTGTTTATTTATATAAATATGCAGCAAAATAACTTTAAGGCAAAAATTATCATTAAATATAAAGGGAAAATAATGAGAGATAATCATAAGTATAAATCATTCCTCAAGAAGATAATAAAATTTAAATATGTATGTCTAAAATGTCTTTAAGAGGAAAAGGCAAATATTGATGTAACATTAAATAGAATTAAGAAACCCAGTTTCATGATAGATTTTAAAACAATCCTCTAAAATATTCTTAAGTCAAAAAGATAAGCAACACCACACTTAAAAATAGAATTGGTCATATTCAGAACATTATGAGCATAGACCAATACAATAGAAAACAATAAAAAAACATACACTTAGAAAAAAATTCTAAGCAATATCTAGGGCAGACAAAGCGGAAATAAAGATGAACAAAAATAAAACAGTGAGGATATCATAGATTAGAAGAGCACGGTTCATCTTCTAATGACCACATGAGAATATCCTTGGAGTTTCCAAAGATAACCTTCCAGTAAACCACAGCTCTTGCTGCTAATACCCTTGTGTCCCTATTGGCACTGAATATAGGAAAACCCATTAAGCTGAGATGATGTGTGACTTGCAAGATTAAAGTATTACAGCTTCTGCACTGCTAGTGGAACCGCAAACTAGTGCAATCTCTTTGGAAAGTTGTATGGAGATACCTCAAAGAACTTCAAATAGACCTATCATTTGATCCAGCATCAAATGCCAGATATATACCTAAAGGAGAAGAGGTCATTTTATAAAAAAGACACCTGCACTTGAAGTTTTATAGTAGCACAACTCACAATCAGAAAAACGTGGAAACAACCCGTGTCCACCAATACATGAATGGATTAATAAAATGTGGTATATGCAATAAAATGTGGTAGATACATACTATGGAGTAATAGTAATAACAAAAGTGGTGATCTAGTATCATTTTGGACAACCTGGAGGGAATTGGAAACTATTCTTCTAACTGAAACATCACAAGAATGGAGAAACAAACACATGTACTCCATACCAATGGAAACTAATCAATCAACACTTGAGTGAACACATAGAAGTAAATCTCAGTGAAAATCAAGCTGGAAGGAGGGGGAGGCAGGGATAGGTAAATTCATGTCTATTGGGTACAGTGCACACTATCTGGGTGAAGGGCACAGCTACATATATAACTTTGATTCAACCTGTACAAAAATAAAGTATGTAACGAAACATGTTTATCCCCTAACATTCTGAAATAAAATAATAATAATAATAAAGTATTGCAGCTTCCACTTTGGTCAAGAGGAATGTTCTAGGGTAAGCCAGTTGCTCAAGAAATCCAGTTACTTGAGACTACCATGCTGTGAGAAAGCTCAGGTTTATATGGTGGACACCAGTGGAAAGAGAAACATCAACCTGCCCTATGATGTTTCAGTTACTCCAGCTAAGGTGTCAGAAATATGGTTGAAAATGCATTCCTGGATGTCTACCTTTCCTAATCTTTCAGTACCAGCCCATAGCTCATTCCAATTTCATGTGAGACTTCAATCTTTGGTGTAAATCAACCTGTAAAGTTCTGAAAGTAAATATAAATTATTATTTTCAGTCATTACATTTTAGGACACTGTTACTTAAAAGGAAATGACTGAACCACCCTACATTTGGAGATAAATAAATCTTTACGGACAGAGAAAACATCAAGTGTCACCATACTTTACAATATCAGTACTAGTCAGACCATGTTTTGTGAATGTGTAGATTTTTATTTTTGATTTCTGCCTTATCTTTAGTTGTATCATGGTTTTATTTATTTTATTAAGTTTTCTATTTTATTAGTTTTGTCAAATTAAAAATTCTATCAGTCTTCCTTATTATAAAAATATTTAAAATATTTCTGTATTATTTTCTTCCTTACTTTCTTTGAGTTTATTCTGGTATGTAGCACCTTCTGTTGAAACCTTAATATACCTGTTATTAATACATTGCTTCTCATTTCCTAGTCATCCTTCTTTTTCTCTCTTTTGTGATTTTGCGACTGGACTTAGCAAATCAAATGTCTTTTCTCCTAGCTGGCCCTATGTAAGCCTTGTCAGTAAAGACAAGTAAAGTAAAGAAAGAGAACACAAGACTGGAGAGGGACATTACTTGCTTCTTTGCCGTAGTAAATTGTGTGGTCCCTGGCTGATATCTGTAGCATTCCCAGGAATAGCAGGTCAGTTCAAAGCAAGGTTCATTTCTTCAGCAATGTTTTAGTTGTTGCTTTGTTTTGTTTTTATTTCAGAATATTATGGGGGTACAAAAGTTTTGACTACACAAATTGCTTTTGTAAAATAGCTATAAGTGTGTCCATCTGAACACAGAAAGTCAGCAATGTTTCTTCTCATGGGGGCATGCTGCCCTCCGGATCCTGGTGAGTGCCATAAGCAACTGGCTTGGCAGCTGGTATGCTTTTGGAAAACCTCTGCCATCTCTCAGAGGTCTAAATCTTGTCTTTATAGACTCTCTCTTCTAAGTTTCTAAACTTTCCCTGTTGACTTTTCCATTGGTCCTAAGGGTGCCAGCTACTTCTACAATTGTTTTCTCTACTATGTCTCAGAGTATTCTTTTGCCCTACTGAATAGTACACAACATTTTTTTCTTAGTTAGCAGTTCGTTATGTTAAATGTTCCCTTTTCAAATGTCTGATATGGTTTGTCTCCAAAATAGACCCTGGCTTAAGTAATTCATTAATTATCATTATTTCTTCCATTTTTTTGTAATGTGAAAATTCAAGGCAATAAAATTGCCTCCACCTGTGCATTCCTGTAAGTTTGATCTATGGTATTTTGTTTATAGCTAATTTATAAATATTTTTGAACTTCCATCTTGATTTCCTCTTTTCTGGAGACTTTGTTTTCAGCTATTTCCCTAACTTTATCGTTTATCATTCTTAGTTTCTAATTATGCTGAGATACACATTCACAAAACATGGTCTGAATAGTACTGATATTGTAAAGTATGGTGACACTTGATGTTTGCTCTGTCTGTAAAGATTTATTTATCTCCAAATGTAGGGTGTTTCAGTCATTTCCTTCTAGTACAGAAGTATACTTCAAACTTATGAGTTTAAGTTGCTTTATATATAAAATTAAGAAAGAATCTACTTTAAAGCATTGTTAGAAGATTAAGTGAGTTTTTTCAAGTGCTGAGCAGATAGTAAGTGCTCAATAAGTGTTAGTTATATTTCCTATATGACATAATCTAATCTTTTTATTCATTAACATTAGTAGACTATTATTTATCATACCATATAATAAGCTATGCAAATGAATAAAACAGATGTAATACTTGCCTCTGTGGTATTTATAGTCTAGCACTGGAGAAAGATGTTAAGTAATCAAGCAGATAAATATAAAGAAACAAATTATAAAAATGATAAGAAATTAAAATAAAATGTAGAGGAGAGATTTGTTTAGGTTGAGGGACTCATGGCCAATCTTTTCTGACTAAGTGATGTTACAGAAAGGCTTGAAAGATGGTTTCCTATCTCCCTATGTTAAAAAGTCTTATCCAATTAGACCCCTTTCAACCTTTACTTCTCACTTTAAATGGCACTTCTGTAGCTTGGAATTCAGTCTCTACTAAAAAATTGTATTTTTAATATGGCCTTGTGACCATTAAGTTCTCTGTAAATACTTACTGAAATTTTCATAGTTCTATGCCTTACTATATTGTATTACACATAGTGGGTGACCAGTAAAACCTTCGCATTAGATAGCAATATTTAAAAATTATCTGCTAGGTTCCTTAACCCAATAAATATATTTGTAGAAGCTTACAGGTTTTTTTTTAAAGGAAGAAACAAAGGAAAAAAAAAGCCAGTTATGGATATTTAGAAAATCACCTCCAGAAAATCAGAAAATAGTAATTAAGATATAAATAAATTAATGAAGGTTGCAAATAAGGTCTTTCTCCATGAATTGTTACTTACAATCGTTCAGCCCTTGGTTATATAATCCTGACTAGAAGGGCAGATTTGCGTTGGAAGCCAAATCCCTAGAGTCTTGTGTTCTTGGCTAGAACAGAAAGAGTAAAGTTATTGCTTGTGAACCTCCTAAATTCTGAATACTGCGTTTTCCCACTTACTCTCATAGATCTGCAAAGTAATGGGAAAGAAAGAAAAAGGAGGCAGTTTGAACACTGGGTTCATTAAAAAGCAAGAGATAAAGTCAATGTTGCATCTTGAACTTAATCAAATATAATAGCATTTTCCTTGAGCTATATAAAAGAAATTTCTCTAGATTTAGCTACTCACATAAACAGAGATGGAAAAATGAAGCATTTATTTAGGAACTTTTGTCCACCTTGCCACATAAGAACCACACTGATAAGAAATCTAAAGCAAATGGGGGTGTTTTGCTATTTACTTAATAAAATCCCATACTAGGAACACAGAATTATATATTGAAAGACTCTTGCTTCTCAAGAGACTTGTACCATCGTGAGAATATGGCTTCACACTGTTGTGTTTCCTCTTTCTTATACCAACACAAAGCAATGCTTCATTAAGGGACAGAAGTGAGGCAAAAACAGACTATGAAAGCAGATATTGGTATTGAGTTAAATATTTAAAAATGAGATACTAGGCAACATTCTGGCCCTTATAACTGCATTATGCTCTATACCAAAAAACAACAACAAAACCAAGGTAACAAAAATATTTTCAAGTACTGAAAACAATGTACGTTTGGGCTCATCTGCATAGACTTTGCCTAATTAATTTGGGTATAACCTGAAAGTTTACAGCAAAGTTAAAACGGTTCTCTCTGTGGAAGCATTTAACATCAGCAGTTAGTTTTGTCCAAACCTGTGTCTATGCTAGGACTGAAATAGACTCTAGGAGAGCATTCTATATATGTAAATTCCAGATTCTAGAACTTCTCAGATTCTATCATTTCCTTTAACGTTCCAGTACCACAGACCCCTTAGAAAGCACAATTCAGAATTCACTGGCTTCAAGGAAAGAGATAGAGCGATAGTCTCTTGTTAGCATGGTCACTGAATGCACTTAGGGTTCCCATCTGGAGAAGAGTGAGTGTATAAATAGGGGTGTGTGTGTGTGTGTGTGCATACGAGTGCCTGTATGTGTTTCCTGCATGTGTGCATACATCCAAACTCTTACTCCAACTTTGGTTTAGAAAGCAAAGCTTCTAAATATCTAAGGGGAAATATGCCTTATTTTCATTTGCACACATACACACATGTTCAACTTTAAACTTTGCCATTTGGGGCAAAGAAAAAAGAGACTTGTGAGTTAATGGTGATGATGATAATTCCCAATTACCATCAATATTGGCCACATTCAACCCTTTTCACAGGAAATTCATCTTTATCACAGAAAATACACCAAGCCAGAGGTGTTTTCATCATGTCTAGCAATTGATGGATGTGGAATAATGCACAGTGGGTCCATGGTACAGCAAGGAATCAGTGAGGTGTGACTGGAGTTTTCTGAGTACAGGAAACTACACAAGAAAACATAGGTTTTATGCGAAGACATGCAGTGTCCTTTCTTTTGTGATCACTAGTGCTCTTCCTCTTGGCGCTCCACTCCCCATCCCTGTCTCACAACTCTGGGACCAACCCAGAGCCGACACACCTCTCTGGGGTTGGTCTTTCACTCCCCATTTCCTGCACAAGTCCCTGTTCCACAGCTGCATGGTGCCTGAGAAAGCCATTGGACCCCTAACTACTCACAGCAGTTTCTCAGATAATTAAAGCACTAAGCATCTAAAATCCTGGTTTACTAGATTTTGTGTATCTTTAAAAAGTTACAAATAGAAAAAGGCCTAGGTGTTTATTTACTTATTCACAAAATATTTATCATGTATCAACTATGATCATGGCCTTATACTAGTGCCTGGAAGGTAAAACTTCTATTCACACTCCTTCATAAACATTCAGTTAGAACCCATTATGTGACATTAAAGTCATGCCATTTGTGTGGTTTTTTTTTCTCTCTCTCTTTTTCTCTCCACTGTATTTCATGACTCTTCTGCATGGATGTCCTTCTTGTCTTCTTTCTTTACCTAAAGAAGTACAAGCCATTTCCCTACCTGCTCAGCTTTATTAAGGTATAATTGACAAATAAATATTATTAATCTTCACGGTGTATAACATGATCTTTTGATGTACATATATATTGTGAAGTGAATTACCACAATCAAGATAATTAAAATATAAATAGCATCACATAATTTGTATGTGCAGGGCATGCTTAAGATCAACTCTGTTGGCAAATTTCAAGTATACAATATAGTATTATTAACCATAGTTACCATACCATACTAACATCAGAGCTCTGATTCATCCTGTAAACTGGAACTTTGTACTCTTTGACCAACATTTCTCTATTTCCCCCCACTAGTCCCCCGGTCCCTGGTAACCATCACTGTGTTCTTATGAGTTCAACAAAAGATAGCAAATGTTCATAGAATGTGCAGAATAAAGAACACATCCACATTGCTGGTGGGAATGTAAATTGGTATAGCCATCTGTGGAAAACAGTGTGGAGATTTCTAAAAAAATAAAAAATACAGCCACCTTAGGATCCCACAGTCTCACTTCTATGTATATATTCAAAGGAAATGAAACCAATATCTTGAAGAAATATCTGAAACCTCATAAGTATTGAAACATTTTAATAATAACCAAGATATGAAAACAACCTAAGTTTCTGTTGAAAAATGAACAGACAAAGAAAATGTGTGTGAAATATTATTCAGCCTTAAAAAGGAAGACAATCTTGACATTTGTGACAATATAGGTGGACTTGGAGGACATGAAGCCAAGTGAAATAAGCCAGACACTGAAAGATGGAAACTGATGGATCTCACTTCGATGTGAAATTGAAAAAACCAGTCATAAAAATCCAGTCTTAAAAATCACAGTGGCAATGCTAAGTCCTTGAAGTTTTTTCAGGTCATGTCAAAATGAACACCATATACTTCCTTCCCCTGGAGTGTGAGATGGACTACTGGTAATAAATAGAATCTGGAAAAAGCAATGGGACATTACTTTTGAGATTAGGTCATGAAAGGGTGACCTCCATCTCTCTCTGTCTCTCTGCCCCTCTGCTCACTCTCTTTCTCTGACTTACTCCATATTGTGACCTGCCTTATGAAGATATAGCCATGTGGTAAGACACCGAAGGCAACTTCAAGCCATAACTAGAGAGGAACTGAATTTAGCCCAAAACACCATTAGTCAGCTAGGAAGCAAATTAATCTCGTTTGAGTCTTAGAATAACTACAGCCCAGCTAACATTTTATTCGCTGCCATATGAGAGACCCTTGGTCAGAGGATCCAGCTTAGCCATGCTCATGACACACAGAAATTATAGCATAAATGTTATTTTAAACCACTAAGTTTGCAGATACCTTGTTATCCAGAAATATATAAGGAACACAATCCTGCAATTGTAGCCCTTTGTATAATAGTAATTAATTAATACATTGGGTCATCAAGTATGCAGTGGATCTCTACTATTCTTTCTGGCAGGTGCTATGTTAGTAAGAGTCAGTATAATGCTACTATTAAGAAGCAGAGTCCAGAAGTCAGCAAAATCATGGTTTGACTCTTCACTTTGCATATTAATAGTTGTGCGTCATTGAAATAGATAATTAGCCTCCTCAAATAGTTTTCCCATCTGTAAAGTGGGGATTATGATAGTACTTGCCTCAGACAATTTTTGTAAGAATTCTATGACATCATTCACAGGAGGCACTAAATATAGTGGCTAACAGATCACGATCTTGAAATTGACATAGTCATTTTTTTACAAAACATAATCTCAACTGTTCTCTGAAACCAAGTTAATGTTAAATAATTTTGACAGACATTAAAATATAATGATTCGAGGGAGCTCCAAGAGACAGGTCAGCTATTTTGTAGGAAATAACTTCCACTGGAAAAGTATACTTCACACAGTCTGTCATTTGCTGTTTCAGCGACACATTTCCACTCAGAGTTCTTCATAGCAAGAAACCAAAGAGACACAAGCCAAAGTTGAACTGATAGGTTGAGATGAGATTCATTAGGAATTGTACCTGCAGCCAAATGCATCTTGTCTCGTGTAACAATGGTAAGGGAAAGCTTAGAGTGGGTCTTCAAGGAAAAAACCAGGGAAATTTCTGTTTTGTTCAAACAGAAATATAGTAGTCCAAGGAAGAAGTGTTCATATTGTAGTGCTAGCTAAATTATTAGCACTGTAATAAACCTGAGCAATTCTTTTAAATTTTCCCATGATACAAGTGCTCATACTAAATACCACTTTTCCTACTCACCCTGCAGAGGTTTTGTGATAATAAGAATTAACTCCTCATTGTAAAGACGTAGGCAAATACAGGAAAATATAAAGAAGAAACAGAACCACCCCAAATCCATTTCCCAAACATGTCCATAATTAAGATTTTTATTGTAGTTCATTCTTTTTTTTTTTTTTTGCAGTTTTTGGCTGGGGCTGTGTTTGAATCTGCCACCTCCTGCATATGAGGCCGGTGTCCTATTCCTTTGAGCCACAGGCACCACCCCGTTAGTTCACTTTGTTTCTGCCATATACCAGGCACTGTGACTTCAACTTTGTTATATGTGTTGGTATACTTACAATTATATACTTACATATATAATTTAAAACTCTAAACTAGATATGATTGTGTATAGTTTTATATCCTCTCTTTTTCATTAAAACCTGAGCCTTGTTATTGGCCTTTGGAAACATCTTCAGTATGACATGCTTAGCAATGCATCCATTAAATGGCTATGGAATAGTTAAACAAATCTCTAAATTTATTATTCTTCTCCTGAAGGTATTTAGCTTGCTGGTTATATTTCCCTTCATACGTATAATTTCAGTCTCTGACTATTTTCACAGACTAGCTCTCCAAGAATGATCTTATTGGACAAATGAACTTGGGTATTTTTAAAGCTTTTGATAACTTTTCGAGTAGGATGTGCCAGTTTATGTTTCCTGCAGTAACGTGTGAGTATAGCATTCTCCTAAGTCTTTATTTTTAACCTATGCACATAGAACCTTAGAGAAAAGTTAGAAATGACCATGCAGAGCGTTCTAAAGTAGAAAGCTCTAGGCTTTTCACCTGTGCAGTGCTTTGGAAACCCTGTGGGCTGGGGCAGACAAGTGAGTTTGTAAGGCGTGAAGGATTTTTCCTCAGGTGTCCCAAGATATTCTTACTTAACAGACCCTGGGTTTCAAGGTTCTGGCTCTAAGTAGACACTCTGTAAATGTGCTGAAGGATGACTGCACAGAGCTGCTGATGATAAGGGTGAACACCAAGAAGAGAACACACACACGCACACACACAGATCGGAGTATCAGGGTTTTCCTTTATTTTAGCCAGATCATCTCTGTGGGTAAATCCATCTGCTGTATTTCCATTGAAACTAAAACATTTTGGTTGGATGTGAAAATCTATGTCAGGAAATGCCCCCAAGAGAACAAATCATGTATCAGGTGATAATGGATGCTATTACTAGAAGCAACATTTGTCTTTCTTTTTTTCCCCCCTGACTTTCACTCAACTGTAGTAAATTTTAATATGTGTGTCAGGTTTCCTGAAATTTATATAAAATGAAACTCTTTGGGGAAGATAACACCCGAATGTCCATATGATTTCATGCTGCTATCTCAAGTTAAATCTAAAGCTAATGTCAGTTTCCCATACTTTTTACTGGGGAGATGTCAACAGAATATGCCGATTCAAAATGAATGTGTCCCTGTGACTGGTATTTTTGATGGACCTGACTGTGCTTCTGCTCACAGAAATCACCCCCTTCTGTGATCACAAGAAAAATAGGTCCATCCTTTAAGACAGGGATAATTTTTGCTTTACTGAACACTGTTTCTTAAAATTGATTTTAGGCTCAAAATCTATTGGTTAATCTTTGTGTCATACCTTATTACAAAAAGAAGTTCAATGTAAACTGGTTCCCAAAATAGACTTAAATCTCTAATGGAATTTGGTTAGTTCTTGAAGATTCCAGAACAAGATAACTCTTCCTTTTATTTTTCTAGTCTTCTGCATTTTCTTCTCTCAGCAATCATTCTTTTTTCCTTTCTACCATCTGAGGGTTGAGAGGAATACTTGAAGGCCCATGAGGTATACCACCACCAACACACATCAAGAGGGGATATATCTGGACTAAGGTAACTAAAATAGGAGAGGGTGTAAGACTATGACAGTTGAAAGAATTATGGCTTTGTTATTTGAATAAGTTCAACTTAGGAGAAGAGATAAGAATAATAATGTTTGCCTTCAAAAGCTGAAGCATGGTCATGTGAAGATGTGGAGAAATATAGTATCCATGAGTAGATTCAGCCACCCAGCTATGTCTCAGATCTTTCTACTTCTCTTCACCTGAAGTCTCCACAATTCTGGCGTCTGCCATTTTCATCTCTTGCCTGGACTGTGACCACAGCCTCATGCCTTGTCTTCCTGTTCCACTTTTGCTCTGATCCAATTCATGTCTTTCCTCTCCTTAGAACCCTCCTTTGGCTTCCCATCACTTTAGATGAAAGTTCAGCATTTCAGATGGCCTGGATATCCCCAGAAAGTCTTGTTCTTCCCTAATGCTCCTTCCAGTTGCACCACCTTCTCCTTGATCTTTGCTGCAGTGTGGTTTTTTGAGGAAGAAAGCACTGATGAGCCCGTGCAATTTCATACTGCAGTATTGGTAGCATGCTCAGTTTCCTCTCATTTTGGAAACTTCAGATGCATTTCCCTTTTGCTTAAAGCTGTGCTTCCTTCTTGAAGCATCCTCTTGGCTCTCTTCCTTGTACTATCTAACCCCCACTCATCCCTTAGGGTTCATTCACACTCTTCCCTTCCTGTGTATTCTGTGTCTCTCAATTATTGGTTCTAGTGGTACCATTTATCTCTTTTTAAGTGGGTTTTTAAAAAAATGATGTATTTCATATTGATTTTCCCAGTTGCCCTGAATACCCTGTGAAGGAAAAGATGGTTGTGTTACCCTGTGTTGTATTGTAACACTTTCAACACAGTCTTCATTTACTGGGTTAGCATAGTAGTTACACATGGCAAAAAGCTTATGTAGCAAATAAATATGTATTGAATAAGAGAATAAGTGAAAGAATAAAGGAAGTTTATTTTTCCCTATTTGCAAAGACTCTAACACGAAAGGTTTTCAGAAGATAAACAGGATTGTCTTGAAGGGGGTGTTCTCTTTTATTGGATGTATTCTCATTGCCTGGAAAACCTGCTGGTAGAAACAACCTTTTTTGTTTGTTTGTTTGTTTGTTTGTTTTTTAACCTTCAGATAAAACACGATGTGGGCTAATTGAACTAACTGTATACTCTTCACTTGTTATTTCAAGCTCAGTACTTGAAATAGCCCCTTCCTTCATTTCCAACATAGTCCTTAGGAGAGGCTGAAACCATGTTGTAGGAATAGAGTAAACTTGACATGAAACTTGAAGACATTTGTGTTCCATTACCTCTATCTGTGGCTACATTAACTAATATCAAGTAGAAGACTGAATTCTCAAAGTGATCACCTGTAAGAAAAGAAAAAATCCATCTTAGGATTTGTTCTTGCCTCTAAGAAAACTTTTGGCATTCATAGAACAGTCAGTTTACCTCCTGTTTCTAACCATCATTGCCACAGAAGTACTGACATTTGGCTTCAGCGCTGTTTTGCTTTGTGAACCCAGGCTTGAGCTCCTCAACTCTGAAAGCACTCATTTACAAATATTAATGTGCGTGGTGTGACAATCAGCCCAGAGCTTTTCACACCTCTCTGTCAATGTCCTCAAAAACTGCCAAAGTCGACACTTGTGTCCAAGCAGCTTGCCAAAGCGAGGCATAGACCTGCAGGGCTGGGTTCTTTGCTTCATCAGCCCATGTGCCAATTAGAAGCCGCTCCAGAGTCATCCAGCCACGTGAGTCTAAATTCCACATTCTTTTTAAAGCCTTGTAGAAATGTTTCTGTGCCAAACTCTGTCTAAGAACTTAAGATATCCCAAGGTATCACTACAACTCTAAGATTAGTAGTTATCCCAGTTTATAGATGTTTAGAGCATATATATGGCTTAGACAAAGTCACAGGCAGTAATAGGTAGTACTGGGTTCATGAGCCAAGGTTGGGTGCTGCTAAAGTCCTAGATTTTCACCCTTCTATTAGAATAATTGCAGGGCTTTCCTGACTCCTTTAAGCTTCATTCATCACTCACTTTTCTTAACTCTTACATCAAATATTGCCATAATCCCACAGGAAGCATTTAATAGGGACCCACTTTGAATCGTTCTCTGATTATTTAATGTGTATTTGTCTGATGTTCCTAATTATATTACCAATCTTCAGTAATAGAAAAAGGACTGACAGCTATACTATGATCATTCCTATACAGAGTTTCACACTCAGTGGAAATTCAGTGCTGTTAATCTGGGAACTCAGAGTAATCGTATGGAATTCTCTTTTGGAATGTTTTAAAATAACAAATGTCAAATGAGGGATCATTTGGTAACATTTTTGAGATTCAATGCAATGTACAGGTAAGAGCTGTGATCTACTCACAAGATTATCACAATTTCAGGGTTACCTCTTAAAAACAGTTGCATACTAATGTAGGGAGCAGGGACTGATCCAAGGACGTTTTCTTTTTGTTCATTTGTTGGTCTTATGTGAACAAATATACAAATAAACAAAATAAAAAATAAAAAAAATCATTGGTGGGGTCAGTTCCTGACTCCCCCACTTTGGGATGTGACTGTGAACTCTTGCTATCGTCTTGGCCCTAAGTGAATTACTTTAGTCTCTGAGCCTCTGTTTTCTCATTCGTAAAATGGGAATAAGTCACGTTTCAATGACTTGCTGTGAGAAGTATAGGTGAGAAAAGACATGAAAATGATTCATAATCTGTGAAGTGCTTTCCACATACTACAAATTATATACTTTTTTTTTTTTTTTTTAGTTTTTGGCTGGGGCTAGGTTTGAACCCACCACCTCTGGCATATGGGGCCGGCTCCCTACTCCTTTGAGCCACAGACTCTGCCCCCAATTATATACTTTTTATATACAGTTTTATCATCAGTTTTCACCTGTAATAAGGGAGATCTCTCAGCAATACTTTTTATATACAGTTTTATCATCAGTTTTCACCTGTAATAAGGGAGATCTCTCAGCAATTTCATATTATCCATTTAAAAAAAAAACCAGGATGGTCTATAAAGTTTCTTTTTGTTTTAACACTCTGAGTTTCTCCTTATGGTGATAGTGAAAGTGCGTGGGATTGGCTGGGGTGGCTGCACAAGCCAGACCTTCCAAAGTGATAACTGATGCCTTATATTCAAAGGGCTTCTCACTCACACCCCACTTGCCAGCCAAGAGGATCACATCTCATGTGGGGGCTGTGTGTCTCTTCAGGGAGGGGTGGTGTGGTTATATGAAATGTGCTGTCACCACCACAGATGGATAAATGCCACTGCCCACGAGTTTACTGCTCTTCGGACTCGCTTTCCTGCATGGCCTGTGTGCTGATGTCTTTGAAATCTTCTCCCCAAAAGAAAAAAATAAATCTGAAAATAAACATTTTCCCACCATCTTCCAAAGTACAATATTTCTTTCAAGATCCTTTCCTTCTACCCCCAAATTCAAAGTGCTTGACATTTCTCATTTCTTTTGACAAAGGAAGTGGGAATGAGGGCATGTTTAACAGAGGTGAAAATTTAATAAAAATATATTCACAAACTGATTGCTCAAATGTAGTTTTATTTAACACAGAACAAAAACTCTGAGAGTGCTAAAAGGGCCTGAAAATTCCCTCGCCCCCCCCAATGGTGCTAGGTACAAACAGGAAGGTGTTGGCCACTCTGTATTTCTTGACCTTGTTGCAACTTCACATTTTGAATAAACTGAAGGAAAGTAGGGCATGCAATTGCAGAGGTTTAAATGCTATAGGAAAGGTGGCAGGTCTAATTTTTACCACTAAAGCATGTAACAACTGAAGGTATATTTTCTCCAGAGAAAATGGCTTTTAAAATTTAAAAATGCCTAATTTTTCCTCAGATTCCCAGAAATGGAAAAGCTAAATGGACATTGCAAAAGAGTTGAATTGACTTTAGGCACCATAGCACTCATGACAGCAAGTTATTCATCTTTGAGTTATCTTTTGAAACACAGATTACTCAACATTTTGCCACCAAACTGTGATGGTTCCAATATATTTATGAAAAACTATTGACATTCTTTGTTTTGGATTCTAGGCTCTGCCATAATTTATAACCACCTTTCTCAGGTCCCTTTCTCTAATTCTCTATCTATCCTGCATTTTGGCCAGTCAGTGATTCACCTATCAGTGTCTTCCACTATTAAGCCATTTCATACCTCCATGGCTTTTATTCTTAGAATTCCCTCAACTTGGAACCATCTTCTACTTACTGAAATCCTTTCCATTCTTTAAGTATCCATTGAAATGTCACCTCCACCACAACATTGCTCTTGAACTTCCAAATAGAATATTTACCCCATATTTTATATTTTAATAGTTTCTCATGCCATTATTATTTATTCCAATTTGTCTAGAAGTTATAAAAGATGTTTTCCCTTTTTGATCATAAGCAACTTGAGGACAAAAATCATGTTACTTAGCTTTGAATTCCTTGCCTCCTTTCAAATGTCTGGCATTACATAAACATGCTGTGACTGGATGAATAAATAAATGGATGAATGATGACTTTGACAATAGCATAAACTGATAGAATAAATTATGAATTAGTAGTTTTATCTTTACCTTGTCTTAAAGCAATTGTGTGGCACCATGTTGTGTGTGTGTGTGTGTGTGTGTGTGTGTGTGTGAGTGAGTGGTGCATGGTTTAAATATTTGTTACTTTCATTATTTTTGTGTGCTTTGCAGCCTTTCATTTGGGGAATCTTCTCTTACTCATTTCATAGTAATTTGCTTAGTCTGTGAGGGTCCAAAGAAGCTTACTCATTCTGAAGCTTAGATGCACAACCCAGGGCTAGCAAAGTGTTCCATTCACTCCAGGGAAGAGATTGTTTCAGGGGTAGAAACAAGATCCAAGCTATAACAATCAGACTTTTATCAAAGACGTTGAACAACATTAGTGGGAGGATACTCTCTTTCTGATCTGGGAGACTATGAGTATAAAGTTGATGTGAGCTGGAGCTACATGGCCTTTGTTTCCACCAGTAAGGGGAAAAGTGAAGTTGAGAGATAGAAGGAGAAGACTTTGATGATGATATTTGAATCATTAGATCTAGCCAAACCCACTTTCCAGCATGTGAACAAATAAATTTCCTCATTTATTTAATTTCTACATTACTTACAATTCAATTACTGTTACTTGAAAGCAAAAGAATTGTAATTCACATAAGAGTATCCAAATAAATTGTCCCAATACCATTACTTTTTATAATAAACAATATATGAGAAAAATCACTGTAGTCAAATAAAAGTTTAATTGGCTACTGAAATAAACAAAAAAATGTTCCTGAAAAAGATAAGGTATATAAAATTCCGTACCTCTGTGCTTTCCCTGGAGTCCCTGCCAAGTCCTTACTAACAGAATCTCTTTATTTTCCTTTCCCAAATCCATTAATTCTTTCTCCCTCCCCTGCCCCTCCTCTGACGCAAATAACCATCTTCCCTCACATCCACTCCAACAATAGCCTGCAACTGAACTCTTGGCCTCCACTCCCTTCACATGTGATTCTTTACCCAAGGCCAGGATGATTTTGCTGAAATAGTCTGCACCAGGTTGATGTTTTACTTGAAAATCTTCACTATCTCCCGTTACTCTCAGAAGAAAGCCCAGATGCCTCAGCTGAACTTACAAGATTCTTTCTATTTTTATCACTTTCATTTCTACTTTAGCCTATTTACTTTTATTTTTTTGTTTCTTGTATGTGTCATATTTTTTCTTCATTTATAGGACTTTTCATATTCTATTCTCAATTGTTCTTTAAAATGGTTCCTACTCCTTTGAAGTGGGTTGATTAATGTCTCCCCAAAAAGTCAAGTCTACCTCAGAATAGGAACTTATTTGGAAATAGAGTCTTAGCAGAATTAATTAAGGTAAGGATAAAGAAGAGATTATATTGACACTAAATCTAATGATAATATCCTTATGACAGACAAACAAAGGAGGCGTGAAGAAGAGACTGGAGCGATACAGTGCCTGCCAAGGGACACCAAAGATTGCCCACAAATGCCTAAAGCTAGGAAAGAGACAGGGACGGTTGTCCCCTCAGAGGCTCCAGAAGAATAATAACCTGTAAAGACTCTTGGTTTAGCTTTCTGGCCTCCTAAGTGGTGAGAATACTTTTCAATTGTTTTAAGCCATCTACTTTGTATAACTTGGTTATGCCAAAGTCACTAAAATTACTTAGTATGATTTTTGTGTGTGTGAGACAGAGTCTCACTCTGTTTCCCAGGTCAGAGTGCCATGGTACCACAGCTCACAGTAACCTCAAGATCCTGAATTTAAGGTATCCTTTTACCTCAGCCTCCTGAGTAGCTGGGACTACAGGTACCTGCCACAATCCCCAGCTAGTTTTTCCATTTTTAGTAGAGACAGGATCTTGCTCTTGCTTAGTCTGGTCTTGAAATCCTGACCTCAAGCAATCCTCCTGCCTCGGGCCCTCAGAGTGCTGAGATTACAGCCAGCAAAAAAATGACTCTCTTTAGGTATCCCTACACACAGTGATATATCTTTTGCCAGTAGATTAAATCAAGTGTTCCTTCAATGTGCACCCACAGGATTCTTTACTTTTCCCACCTCACTATGTTTAAATCTCCAGTTTGCTTGTCTTGCAGGAGGGGCTCTTTCACTGTCCTGTGCCCAGGACCTATCAGGATACCTAGAAGTGGCAGATTTTTTTTTTTAATTAAATCATGGTTGTGTACATAAGTGCAATCATGGGATACAATATGCTGGTTTTATATACAGTTTGAAATATTTTCATCGAACTGGTTAACATAGGTTTCATGGCATTTTCTTAGTTATTGTGTATAGACATTTATATTCTACATTTAGTAAGTTTCACCTGTACCCCTCTAAAAATGCACCGTGAGTGTGGATCCACCAATTACTAAAGTGACAAATTTTTATAAACATGCTTTGACTGATTTTCTTTATCATAGTCTCCTTGTTCTTCTGGCACCTAATAATGTGTGCAGAACACAAATGTGCAACTCATGTTTACTCAGAATGGTTTCTGTCAGTTGCTTTGTGCTGTTAGCAGTGGTATAACACATTGACTATGACTCACACTGATCCCGGCCTGTAAGGAAGAGTGTAGTGCTTGGCCAGAAGGGGTTGCATTAATAGAGCCTTCTAGAATTCCATAGTCCTTTCCTATGTATAACTGAAGGTAATTGTCCAAAAACCCTATGAATCACCTTTTGTAGGTGTGCTTATCTCCATTCTATAGCAGGTTGGGGAAGGGGAAACTAAGTCAAATACCTAAGAGGTGACAATAGAACTGAGAAGTTCTGATTCTGTATCCATCATTCCTGCCCCTAAATCCTAAGAACCTCATTAGCACAGAGACAAAAAATATTCCAGTGCTCTAATTAAACAAAATTATTTCAGTGATGCCCGTGACAAGTAAAGGGAAAGCTGTTGGAAAACCTAAGGTAGATGACAGGGAGGGAGTGTGGGGCAGCAGGATACTAAGGGCACAAACCCCAGGGGAATCTCAAGCGGCAGCAGACAGCCAGGGTTGCCATATGAGCAGCATGAGCCTTTCTGGTCCCTTCTGAATGCCACACTATACTCATGTCATGAAGCCAGCAAACCAGTAGCTCTTGTAAAAACTACTTGGAGAAAGATGTGGAGGAAAGACTGAAGAGTGCATGCTTGTTCTGGATAAGATAAGAGAAAATGCAATTTTGTTTCATGACAAATCAGTCTACAAAAGCCAAGGGGTTGGTGGAGGTTGAGAGCAAGAGTGATTGAGAGTAAAAAATAGAGCACTCTGGGGATGGAGAGGTGGTCAAAAATAGCAAAATGTTCTTGCTTTCGGAATTTCCACTTGAGGGCTATTTGGAGGCTAGTTAGGCCTGGGATTTCTAGATTTCTCTGAGATAAATAAATGATGTCTTCTCTCTTCGTGTGTGGAAGGAAACTCACAGAAAAAAAATACACACATATATAAGTGTCCTCTTATGGGAGAGAAGAAAAACTTTTTTTTTTAATTAGTAAAAAGGAAACAAAGAATGTTTTGAAGCAGTGTGTGCTCTTTGGGAATGAAAAACACAAGACAGTGTGTATGTTAAGTAGTTTCTAGCAGGGGGAGCAGAGGAGTTTCCACTCATTTATACTCCAGGTGGTACACTGTGTGGTTAAATGCATAGACTTAGCAGTTAGATTGACTTGGTACAAATCTCTAATCTGTTACTAAGTCACTTATGTAATCTTGGACAAGTTACTCTGTTCTTCATGTCTCAGATGGCTCACCTATAAAATGGGGACAAACAGTAGACATAATTCATAGAGCTGTGGTAAGGGTAAGATGAACTATAATGGGAATCATGTAGAATGATGCACAGCACACAATAAGCACTCAATATTATTTTGTCTATTTTAATTTCTACTTTATGTGGAATCGGCCATAAAAGTAGAAAGATGAGAGAGAACATACACAGTGGTCAACTGCTCAGACTGTAGGGACAGGCAGACATGACCGATTGTGGCTGTTAGGGAGTGAGTTCATATCTCTAAGCCTCAGGGTCCGTTTTGGTAAGGGATAGGATGAGAGGGTAATAGGACTTTTCTCTAAAGTGACTACATTATATAAAGTGCTTGCTTGACTTCCTGGCACAGTGTGAGTCTAAGAAAGGCAGCCGTTACCATTACAGAGGTGGAATTCTTATGCATCTGCTGTGAAATGTGATTGCTTCAAGTAACATATAACATGTAAGGCAGTGAAGCTTTTTACCAAGAGAATAAGCTCATTTTATTTAATACTTTAAAGAAAAACGAATGAACAAAAATTAAAACCAAACAAACAACAATGATAAAATCAAGAAAACAAACTTGCAGACAGATGATATTGAATTTGAATTTTTAATTGTTGGGTAAGGTATACTTCTGGGATGTGTGCGTGTGTGTGTGTGTCTATGGTACCAAATTATAGCAAGATTCCTTTTACCAAACTGTATTTGGAGATGGAAGCAGAACTGGGATTGTATAACCTCCATTAGGTCCTTTTTAGGTATTGTCTTTGACCAAGACAATTCTGGATCTGCAGAGTCAGTGTGATAAATACAGTCATGTGCTAGTATCGTCTTTGGAAACCAATATAACTTAGAAAAACTTTAACAGAAGAGTTTTGGGGTAAGAAGATGACTAAAATATTTCACAAAGATCAGTTTTTAGTTGGATCTAAAAACATAAATTTTATTTGAAACATCTGAGGGCTGAGGCACAACAATTAGGGCAAGAATGGGTTGATATGAACATCTGAAGTGGCTTAAAAGCTATGCTGAGTTGAGGATAAGGAAAGATAGCTAGGGTTTCAATAAGCACATGTGAGAGCTATTAGGCACTGCACTAAATATTTTTCTCCATTTAATTCTTATCGCAAGGCTCTGAGATATATAACATGGCAGTGATTTAAGATCAGATATTTGTATTCAAGAAGGCGGTGGTTCCCACCTCAGCTCTGCCACCTTCTAGTTGTGTAAAACTGGGCCCTGGATGCCTCCTTTTTATCACATATTTATTGGGGCCAATAAATCTGTCTTCCTGGATTTTTTCCCAGGGGCATGTAAAGTAGTGAATGTAAAGATCTTGTCACATGCCTGGCATGTAGAAATTTATCACTCTAGTGTTATTATTTTTTACAGAGTAGGAAATTTTGGGTCAGGAGAAGGCAAAAACTGCCTACAATTTGAAATCTTAATTAATGTGGAATTTAACAAGATGATATGAAATCAATATTATTCATAGGTTTTACCTAGTTTCTCAACTCTCCCTTCATAAGCCATACTTATGGGGAATCTCCAGAGTCTCCTCACCTGACATTCTCCTTCCCAATGACAACAATTACTGCCACGTTGTATAACATTTACCACGTGGCAGGTTTTGTGTAATAAATAAAAATAGTGAATCCAAAAGATGGCTTAACACGCAATATGTCATCCTCTCACTGTGTGAAGTTAGGTTGATGGGAGGAAAAGTGTTTGTTGATGGTGAAGGGATTGGTTTGTGCAATTGTTCAGGGCCTTGTGTATCTGACTCCTTTTTCTTCATATGTGGTATTTGTGTGCGTGTGTGTACACGTACAAAGTTTTGCGTATGATTTATATACAAGCTGTACAATCTATCTGTGCTACCTATGAAGAGAGAAAGGGAAATCCTGAAGGAAGCTCCTTAAATAATGGCAGTTATTTAAGAAGATGGGAAAGAAAAGAGATTGGAGATCCAATGCGAGATATTTATGGGCCAGTCCTTAAAAGATATCTTTTTCTTCTGCTTCCATCGTCTAGATCTCAGTCCCTGGGCAAAACTTTAAAATGAGGAAATATGGGGAGTGTGGTGTCTATCTGGATGCCCAAACAAGATAGTGGGTGAACAAGTTTCAATGTCTGCAATGGAGGCTGACCTCCCCTGCCCATCATTATACACACACATACACACAGAGAAGACAGCCTGAATGAGGGGACATCAAAAACTTGGCCAAATATTAACAAAGTAAATAAATTCATCTTGTATCTGAGGATGAGCTGCTGGAAGTTGAAGCAGGGACATGAAATACACATCTATTTGAAATGGGGATGGCTTTTTATCCATCTATTTTGTTTCTAGGTACTTATCTGAAGTAAATGAGTGGAAAATGCACAAGGATATTTGTAAAAGGATGCTCATTACAGCATTATTGAAATAGGGAAATAGTAGATTAAATTGTACATCAATAGAGGATTGATTAGGTAAATTATGGTGCATTTATATAATGTAGCACTCTACAGCCTTTAGATAAAATATTTTCACATAATTTATATAATAACAAACTGCAAAATGCCCAATATAAGAAGTTCTATGTATTCATCAGAGCTGCTGTGTGCCACCAGCACTATGTGAAGGCCATGCGGCACAGCAGCCCTGGCAATATTTACATCCATGTTTATATCTGTGTCTGAACGTAACTCCTCCTGTTCCTATCCAGTGCATGGTGCTTTACAAACATGGGGAGCAAATATAATCACGTGTCTTTTATCTTACATTCAATCCTGAAGTTCCCACATGCCTTAATTACAGGAAATTCAGATTCCCCTTCTTGATGCTCTTCTCCCCTCCAAATAGTCCAACACAATTGGAAGTGTGTGTGACCCAGATGTGTAGAGGAGAGATGGAGCAATTTAGCCTCTGCTCTCAGAGGAAGTAAACCACAGTGCTTTGCCCCCAAGGAGAGTTACTGGAAACAGCTGTACCCGGTGTGAGAGAGGGTGATGGTCTCCTGTGAATCTGGCATCCTCGCCAGTGCACCAGGGCCATGAAGGCCTGCAATTATAGTCTCTTTCTTCATGCTGGATTTCCTCAGGGGATGGCCAGGCTGTCTCTAAATTTTCAAAGCAAAAATTGCTGATTGCATTAATTGTCTCCCATTAAGGACATTATTCACTAATTCTTCTGAGAGGGTATTTCCTCAATGACTCCCAGGTAATTTTCACCTTTTAAGGAAACCTCTGTAAGATTTCAAGGTGCACTCACATGAGTCTTACCCGGAGAAAGGGAAGGAAGAAATTTCAGCAGGGACTATAGATCCCTGTACCTCTCACACTAGAAAATAAGCAGCCAAAAAAATATCACAAATGTAAAATGTATGCATAGGCAGGAATATGAATTCTTTCTATTTCTTCATATACGGTATTTGTGCAAGTGTGTGTGTGTGAAATATATATAAAATTTTATGAATATATATAAAATTCATGACTTAAATATAAGCTATAAAATCTGCATGTGATATATATGAAGAAAGGGATATCCTGAAGGAAGTTCTTTAGATATTATCAGTTGTCTATAATAGTGATGATCTTTTCCTCATTTTTACTTATTTATGTTATTTAATAATAAAATTATTTGTTTTACACGTATAATAACTCTTTAAATCCCATTCTGTATATTTCTTCCTGTTATATAATGTCTTTTTTTTTTTTGAGACAGGGTCTTACTCTGTTGTCTAGGTTGGAATGCAATGGCATGATCACAGCTCACTGTAACCTCAAACTCCTGGGGTTAAGTGATTTTCCTCTTTGGCCTCCTGAGTAGCTGGAACTACAGTTGTAAGCCACCATGCTTGGCTAGTTTTTCTATTTTTTATAGAAATGGGGTCTTGGTATACTGCCTAGGTAGGTTTCAAACACCTGGCCTCAAGTGGTCTTTTTGCCTCGACCTCTCAAAGAGCCAGGAATATATGTGTGAACCACCATATTTAGCCATAATGTCACAGTTTAGTTTGATATGTAGTGTAGTTGGATTTGTATGGATTCGTATTTCAGTAAATTCTTATTTAAGTTTGTTTTAGGTGACTCAGATAAAAATTGTTAGGATACAAATTAAGAGTTGTATATTATTGCTCCAAGTTGAAGCAAACTGGAGATCTGAAAGGATCTGGGTAAAATGTAGTTATGAAACATATTCTCTAAGCAATTTTAATTCTATGGTACTTCTCTTTTCTAGTAATAGCCACGTCTCTATTCAATAGTCATCATCTTATTCCTGTCTCCTTCCTTCACTGGAAAGTATTAGCAATCAGTGTTGGTGACATCACATTATGCTCTTGGTAATAATATTGTTTGCTTATTATGCCACCAACAGTGTGCAGAACATAATGGCTGGAAACCTGCAGATGATGCCTGTGCAAACACAGGGCCCTAGAGAAATAGAATGTCTGAGTTTGAAGTGGAGGTCTGGGTTAGAAACTCTGGAGGCAGCCTATTATTTTTCCACTGTCTCTCATAGAATCTGGCAGAGCTGGCACATAGCAGGTCCTCAATGAGTATTTGCTGAACCGAATTGACTTTAATTACTTTATTAATTATAAATTAAACTACTTATTCCAGAGCTACAGCATCTCATAGCTTTCACTTTCTAAGAAAATTTTCAAAATTTTACAAACATGGAAAATTAAAGCTATCACCAAGAATATTTGGCATCATTTAATATACCTGGGGCAACAACAACAAAAAGGTTTCCTGTT
Organism: Arctocebus calabarensis; assembly: GCA_963573935.1. Lineage (NCBI taxonomy): Eukaryota > Metazoa > Chordata > Mammalia > Primates > Lorisidae > Arctocebus > Arctocebus calabarensis. The sequence continues at coordinate 7,592 of CAUYON010089207.1, read as the reverse complement.
GGCTCCAGGTTACCAAGCAATCCATCATGAGCTGTGAGTGGGGGCAGGCTTCAGCAAGACAGAAAAGTGTACAGGTGACTGTGTAAATAGATTGTAGCTGACTACCATTCCTAAATGCGATAGGCTTTGGAAGCAAATTATTGTATTGCTGGAGCAAAATTCAGATTTTAAAACCTCTACTTTGAATACAAAGAAGGATCCCTGGGTAATCTGGCATCGGACCGAAAGTTTAAGGGGATCCTAAACTTTCCTTGAGCCCAGGCTGGAGAGAACCCTCACTTCATTTCCTGAAGTTTCAGTCCATCTAAATGTGAGATGTGTCATCTAGACGACCACCAGTATAGCTAAATGATAAAAGGAGAGAGCTTCGTTGGCTATATCCCTTTGCAAATCAGAAAGCGTCCCATGCAGAACAAAGGTTCTCTCCATAAAGAGAGGGGGTGGGTTAGGTCATATGCCTCACAGTATCCACATTACACAATAGTCATACACAGGCAGTAGCTTTGGAGGAGCAGCTGTGAACACTTATGAGACCAGTTGCGAGTAAACATGTGTGTATTATACATCCCATGTTTACTTCGGGCCAGGGTTTTAGTATTACCATGGGGAGTAGTTTAGCTCGTTACATCACAAAGTGTACTATAGGACACAAAGACAGTTTGTGCTCAGCCTCTATAAGCTGGCTAAAACTGACTTAAGGTATGCAGTTGTTTATCAGAAAAAAATGTTTGTAAGGCCAGTCCTCTGCCCAGTGATAGTGGTCTGGGCTGTGAAATCTAGTTGAGAGGGGTCTGATTATTTGTCTGGCAGGTCCCACTCTTAGGCAGTTGGGAAGGGTGTGCTTTTCCTTGCAGCCAAAGGAATTTAGAAGTTTGCCACACCAGCAGGGCCCTGAATCCTCAGGCTGTAGGTAACTTTTATTTCCTGAACCTTATGGTCCATTTCAGCTGATACTCAGGCATCTGTTTTTACTCTCAAATCACAGCTTTAACAAAGGCTCCCTTTCCCAGCTTCTCCTGGCTGTGAATTGATGCTTATTTGAATCATCTACTAATTAGGTACATTGTTTTAAAGTTTAAACAAGGTATTTTACTTAATACAAAAGTGTTCAGTAAGTCCTCACTTAATGGTGCTGACAGGTTTTTGGAAATTTCCACTTTAATCAAAACATTATGTAATAAAACAAGTTTTTTTCTCATCAATGTTATAATGAAATGACATTGAACATTGCTATTTGAGGACCTGCTATATTGTTTTGCTCAAAGGCACAGTTTCCAAGAACCCATTGATAACATTAAGCTGTATTTTCATTGTTAAAAACTCATAAAATAGTATAACTGAAATGACAAAAAAAAGTTCCCAAAACTCACAAGATACATAAATACACATTTATTTTTGTGTCCATGCTGCATGGAAGAATTTTATGTATAGACGCTCCTGATGATGAGGTTCTGTCCTGATCAATTTTCAATCATAATAGGTTGAAAACACTGCAAGTTGAAAGTGCATTTAATATATGTAGTCTACCAAACATCATAGCTTAGTGTCCCTACCATAAACGTGCAAAGAACACTTACACTTTTGGGCAGTTGGCCCAAATCATCTGGTAACACAGTTTACTGTAAGTATTGGTTGTTTATCCTCTTGATTTCATGGCTAGGCGGGAGCCTCTGCCCAGCACTGAGGAAAAGTATTGGGCTGCATATAACTAGCCCAGGGAAACATCAAAATCTGAAATTCAAAGTACTATTTCTACTGAATGTGTATTGTTTTCACACTATCATAAAGTCTCAAGGTCTTAAGTTGAGCTATTGTAATTTGGAGACCAGCTGCACCACTATATGATTAATACACAAGCATAAAATATACATATATATTAATCTTCAAAATTACCTTGAAAACTAAGAAAATGTCATAGCCATTTCACTTCATCTACTATTTGGCAGGCATTTAGTTCACTTTCAATTTAATCAGAGAATTTATGATGGAAAAAAAAAAAACCTAAGAGGAATTTCAGCTATAGAAATTTGGGGTATAAGAGAGATTTGGGGGAAGAGGAAAGAAAGGTACTACCTACCAACCCCCAAATGTCATTTATTCCTATAGGCACCAGCTCTTTTCATAATACTCTTCTTTTATCTCTACTCAATTATTTAGCACAAAATTCAGGAAGATTCCACAAGGTTAGTCTCAACTTTTTGGAACTCTATTCTGAAAAACTTAAATATTTTTACAGCTCTCTCTTTAACATTTAAAAATGATAAAACACACAGCACACGCTATTTGGAACCAAGAGTCCAACTTAGATCAGTGTTTTAAACTTCTCTCCTACTTATGAGAAAAATATCCCATTTATAAAAATTCCTGTGCTCAGGGGAAAAATTTCCCCCCTAAACATGGGAAAAATATTTCTGTTAAGATTTAAAAACCTCTAAAAATGTCAATCTTTTTAAAATTTTTTTTAAACTTTATTCAAATTAATATGAGAGTACAGTATTTAGGTTACATTGTTCTCACTTCCTGGGTACAGTTTCATTTGTAGAAAAGCCCCTCACCCAGGGGTGTGTTATACACCCTCACAATGTCCACATAGGTGAGATCTGGCCTCATGCCCTCCGTTCCTCTGCCATACCTCCTCCCCCGTACCCACTTCCACTTCCCTCTACCCCCAAACTGGACTATAATTGTGTTTTATTGTTCTTAGGAACATGTGATTGTATATTGATTTCATATCAGTATGGAGTATTTTGGATATTTATATTTCCATTCTTGCAATACTTTGTGAAGAAGAAAGTATTTCAACTCCATCAAGGAAAATGTAAAAGTTGTAAAGTTTCCATTGTTGTTAATGTCTGAATAATAAACCTTGGTATACATATACTACAGTTTGTTGATCCATTCATGGATTGATGGGCAATTAGGTTGCTTCTACGACTTGGCAATTATGAATTGAGAATCCTCAGAGATCTAAAAACTTCAATTCTTGTTTCTTATAAAAATCTTAGTATAACCACTAAAATAGTGTTTGAAAGTCAAAAGATTCAATTAAATACACCCTGTCACAGAACTGGGATGACATTATTACTTTTAATTATTTTTTTAAAAGAGTCCCAGTAGGGAAAGGTATATATATCTGTGATTTTGGCAGGGCTCAATTATTTTTTTATCTGTGTACATGCTGTATTATCAAAAACAACTTTGCCTTATCATGCTTCTGATTCAGGATGCTAATGTTTCTTAGTGGGACTTTTCCAGGTGTGTTAGTTGTATTCCTCTATTTTGAATTCTGTGGAACAAATTCTGTACCTGAATGAGAACAAGAAAAGCCACAGTCCTTTCTGTGATTGCTCTCTAGAGATAGAATTCTAGTTTCAAATTCAGACAGAACAGATGGCATAGAGGCCTTGTTGGTCACTGCCTATGCACTTTATTTTAACGAGGACTATAAGTAAATGTCAACACGGCAGGTTCATTTAGACATAAAATGGTTCTGCATAGTTGAGAGCCAGGTTGATGTAGTAGAAGGATGCTTGATATCCTAAGGCCTGGGTTCACCTCTTGGGTCTGTGAAATTATACTTATGGGATCTTAAACTAGGCCATTAGCCTCATATTGGTTTTTCATACCTGGAAATGAGCACAGTACTTCTCTGAAGGTGCGGAATGTCATGGCAATCAAATTAAATAATGAATAAAAATAAAATCACTGTGTATCAAAATTTTAGGTGTTATGTTAAAGCAGGCATTTTTTATTAGATAAAAAAATGAAAGTAACGTCTTTAGCATGCACCTTAAGAATATAGGAAAAGATGAGAAAAATAAACATCAATTAATATAAAAAAGGGAAACATAAGAATCAAACCAAAAACCTTTGAAATAGAAAATCAAAAAAATAGCTGGGTGTGGCATCATGTACCAGTAATGCCAGCTACTCAACAAAGAAACTAAGGCAGAATGGGGTAGGAATTGCTTGAGACTAGGAGATTAAGGCTGTAATGAACTATTGTCGCACCTAAGAATAGCCACTATACTCTATCCCGGGCAGCATAATGAAACTCCCATCTCTGAAAATAAATAAATAAAAAATAAATACAATTAAAAAAGAAAAACAAAATCAACAAAATAGAGATTATGAGAAACTAAAGCTGATTCTTTGAAAAGATTAATAAAGTTGACAAACCTCTAGCTAGATTGCTCAAACAAGAAAGAAAATACAAGTGAACAATATCAATAATAAATGAGGGAACAGCTTTAGATACTCTAGTCACTAAAAGTGTAACAAGGGAAAAACTTTATGATAATAAATTTATTGATGTAAATAAAATACACAAAAATGTATAAGGAAATCATTAGCAGTATTTCTGTAAGAAGAATTAAAAAATATATAAACAGTTATATAAATGGTTTTTAAAACTGCTTAATTTATAAGTAAATGCTTAAATTGAATTTCTTTGGCATTAATGTTGAAAATCAATTAACTGTAAATGTATTGGTTCATTTCTGAACTTTCAATTCTATTCCATTAATCTATATGTCTATCTTTATATCAACACCATATTGTGTTGATTGCTATTGCATTGTAATAAATTTTGAAACGGGGAAGTTTGAATTCCTCTACATTGGCTTTCTTTTTCAATAATATTTTGACTGGGTGGGGGATTCAAGATAGCCTACTAAAAGCATCTTTCACCAGAGGCTTTTATCCAGAGGGACAGAAGTGGACTCAGAAGCTGAAGGTGGGGAGCTGAACACAGAGAGAAGCCAGCAGGGAACAAAGGACCGCTCACCTCACCCCACAGGTGAGAGCCCTTAAATCTTGATCTTCCTTTGAGGCTAGGCCCCACCCTACCAGGCACAAAAGTGAACAAATATTTTCTCCAAAATCCTGAGTACACATCTTACCTTTCCTCCTCCTATCCTGGTTGTCTGAAGGACTGCCTCCTACAGAGGCCATAATGTTTGCTGAGTTTGGTGAGAGGCCTGGAAGGCCAGAGCTGCGGGCAGAAACAGTGGTGCTTCTGTTCTAACTTTAGTGAGAAAGGGAAAACCTTTCCTGAGATCCTTTTCCACTTCTCTAGCTCCTTGGGAATTCTCTGACAAATCTGCCCACGGATTGCTGTTTTATGACTGTCTGGCAAACTTCTGAACTCTTTTGAGTGGGGATTATTGTTAATCCCTGAGAAAGTTTGACCAAAACTCTCAACCAAAGCCATCTGGAGATTCTTGTTCTTGAATGTGATGTGGGTCTGCAGGTTTACCACTTGTTTGAATTTGAGTGGTCAGGGTGTTGCACTAGTGAGGGAATGATTCAGTAGGTCTATCTGTGGATTCCCCTCCTTCAGCTATCCCTGGCAGGTGGCAGGGCTGCAGATGTCCAGAAGAGATTCCAGTGAAATACCATGACTACTTAAGATTGGGTAGAGGGCAAGCTGACATCAAGACAGAGCCAGTTTGTATTATCTCGAAACCTGGCCCTCAGAATCTCTGACTGAAGCTCTGAAAGGAACCTTTGCAAGGATGTTAGGGGGACAAGTCCCAGGTCATTGGAAAAGAGATGTTAGCTCTAGTTCCTAGGGTCTCCCAAGTAGGTTTTACCTCACCAGATTTAATTGACAAATAAGTTAGTAGAGTAGTTCCTAAGGGTACTAATTGTCTCCAATTAGATTATCTCTCAACAAATATTCAGGGACAACTTATCATTTCAACTAAAACATAGAATTAATATATGGAAATATTTAAAAATGGAAAATACTCATAAGAAAGAACCAGCAGAAGAACCTGGTAACATGAAAAATCAGAGCAGATCAACTCCTCGAAGAGATTACAAAGGAGATACCATATAAAATAACATCCATAGAGAAATTTCTGAAAATGTCAGAAACAGAATTCCAAATATGGGTAGCAAATAAGATGATTGGAATGGAGGAAATGGTGGAAATAGAAATCCAAAAAATAGTCCAAAAATTTCTCAAAAAATTTACTGAATTCAAAGTCTAAATCACCAAGGATATGGACATAATGAGGAAAGGTATGGAAAAGCTTAAGGAATTGAAAAACACATTTGAGGAGCTTTAAAACACAGTAATAGAGTGGAATAGGGAGAAGAAAGAATTTCAGAAATTGAAGACAAGACTTTTGAACCATTCCAAGAAATCAAAGAAGCAGAAAAAAAGAACAAGAACAGAACAGTCCCTGAAAGAGTTTTGGCATCATTCCAAAAGATCAAGCATCTGAATTATAGGTACTCCTGAAGGAGAAGACAATGCTCCTTAAGACATGGATGCTCTACTCCAAGATATTATGGTGGAGAATTTCCAAAGTATTGTAATTTTTGCAGAAATTCAGATAGTAGATAGTTTCAGAACTTCAGAATGACTTAATCCAAACAAAGCATCTTCTAGACACATTGTAATTAACTTTGTCAAAGTTAATATGAAGGAGAAAACCCTGAAAGCATCAAGGTAGACAAAATATTACCTCCAAAGGGAAAAAATAACAGGATGGCTGTAGATCTTTCAGTGAAACTTTTCAATCCAGAAGACCTTTAACCTTCTTTTAAAAACGTAATTTCCAGCTCAGGATCCTGTATCCTGCTAAACTGAATTTAATCGTTATGGAGAAATCAAATACTTTACTGACATCCATATATGAGGAAATTTGCCATAACAAGATCAGCTCTACAGGAAGTATTCAGATCCCTTCTTCATAAGTACTCAGATCCATTCTTCATAATGAAAGTTAAAAATGGATACTACATACTGGTCAAGGGAAGCACATAACATGAAGAGATTTCAACAATTAACATTTATGCACCCTACCTGAGTGCTTCCCCAATTTATAAAACAAACCCCAATTGATCTGAACAATGTGATATCTTCCTGCATTATAATAGTTGGAGATTTAAACACCCCTTTGGGAATACTGGACAGATCTTCCAAGCAGACACTTAACAAAGAAATGATGGTCTTAAACATGACCCTAAAACAAATGGACTTAACAGACATATACGGAACATTACATCCTAACTAAAGTGAATACACATTCTTCTCATCAGCCAACAGATCATCCTCCATAACTGAGCATATCATAGGACACAAATCTAACCTCAACAAATTTAAAAGAATCGAAATTATTCCTTGTATCTTCTTGGACCATCATGGAATAAAAGTTAAACTCAACAGTAACATAAATCTTCATACTCAAGTATAGTCATGGAAACTATATAACCTTATGCTGAATGACAGTTGAGTCAAAGACAAGATTTAGAAGGAAATCTTCATATTTCTAGAAAAACACACTAATAAAGACACAAACTATCAAGACCTGAGGGGTACTGCAAAGGAAGTCCTCAGAGGAAAATTTGTAGTATTAGATGCCTTTATCAAGAAAATAGAAAGGGAGGAGGAGCCAAGATGGTGGCTGAGTAACAGCTTCCTTGCAACTGGGCTAGGTGAGACTGGGGAGAGAAGACTTCAGGCATCTCTGGCTGACGAGATCTGCCCAGAAACATCCCTTTGGGGACACAGGGAGACAGCATGAGACTTCTGGACCCCCTGAGGAAGGCAAAAGCGGTGGAGATCTGGCAAGTGGTTG
>CAUYON010089204.1:0-27153 GCA_963573935.1 Arctocebus calabarensis | reverse complement strand
TATACCGAAGGTGGCGGGTTCAAGCCCGGCCTCGGCCGAACTGCAAAACAAAAAAATAGCCGGGCGCTATGGCGGGTGCCTGTAGTCCCAGCTACTAGGGAGGCTGAGACAAGAGAATCGCTTAAGCCCAAGAGCTGGAGGTTGCTGTGAGCAGTGTGACGCCACAGCACTCTACCTAGGGCGATAAAGTGAGACTCTGTCTCTACAAAAAAAAAAAAAAATTATTCCTTGGGGGTGGGGGTTGACCTAGTCTGGTTGTTCGTGTTTCCAGAGCTTTTCCATTGATTCTGCCCCATGATTAATTTTACACCATTTGCCTGGATGAGTGGATAAGGACAATTTGGGCTGGGAGTTCTAGGAGTAGTGATTGACCAGTCCTTTGCTTAAAAGCTTGGACTGGCTTCTATACCTTTGCCCCTAGAGTGTTGCCAAGGACTCTTAGAGAGATACTGCTTGCGAAACTGGGGACCTTCTTGGTGTGGTGGGGTTAAGTGGCTCAGTCATATTTTCAGCTGGTCTTTGTCTTACCCTAGAGAATCTGTTACTCTGGATTGAAATCTGAGCTCTGAAGGAATACCAGCAGTTAAGTCGCTGCACCCCCACAGGCAACAATTGAAAAAGCCAAATCAAACCTTCCCACTACACACACCCAGGGTACCACTTTGGAAAGTCCTCGGGTGATTAGCCCAGTTGAAGAGGTCCCAATCAATTGTCCTAGCCAGTACTGATCTCAAATGAAAGAGTTAAAAAGTCTCTGGCAGCTAGATAGCAGGGATCTGCTGGAAGCTCTAGTATAATTCATTCCGGTGCTCTGTGAGCTCAGGAGGGCACCCCCCCCCCAGCAAGTAGATTAGTCTGGGAAGGTTGATGCCTCCTTCCCTACCTTGCCCCTCTGTCATACCCAGTTGGTGGTAACAGTTTTGATGCAGTTTCCTCCAATGAGCAGATGTTCCAGGGGTTTGCACCTGCCTGGGTCACAGTGGTGTCTGTGGCTCCACAACCAGTCCACTACTCACTGTCACTGTTTGGCAGGGGGAGGTGAGGCCTGACAACCTGGGTATTTGATAGGGACTGGGGCGATTCACTCAGTTCCAGCCCTGTCCCTGATTTATGTTGCTGCTGTAACAGAACAAGTTTGCAGAATTTTGTCAAGGCTATTTTCCCTGATCAGACTGGGGCTGCAAATAGGTCTGACTCAGTCTGTGAGTTCCAGCCCCTGAGGGCCAGGTTAGTCTGAAGATAAGCAAAGCAGGCTCTCTGCGAGTATTCTAATCCCTGCACTCTGTCCCGGCTAGTACTGCCCCAAGCATATCGTTCATGTGCCTTGGCTGCTGGTCCCCTCTGCTGGTGGCTATCACCAGAGAAGCCGCCCATTTCCCCTGGCTGCCCAGAAGACTGGGAGTGTCTCCTCAAAACATCCCCAGGGGTGCAGCTCTCCTGCTATTGTTCCCGAAGTTGGCCTCCATTTCGTGCCTCAGGAGACCTTCCTTCTAGCAGGGTCTCCTCTCAGCTCACTCCCCTCTCACCACTCCCTAGCTGGAAAATCAGCATAGATCAGCAACCATCCGTGCCCCATCCACACCCCTTGAGAAAATCTCCAAGAATCTGGACTCTGTGGGAGACAGGCCTCCAGACCTCGGGGTGAGAGAGGAGGGGAATACCAGGAATTCCAACTTGCAGGTAGAGAGTATATACAGTTTTATGCCTGGTGGGAGAGCACTGTGGCACCCTAGTAGAGGAAGGAGGAATGGTTTTTAGAAGGTCTCTCCCATGGGGTAGAGTGGGAGGACATCTGAACTCTGCTCGCTTGTTTGTATGGAGGTATGTGGTATACTGTGAACCTCTCCCATGGGGGAAGGGACTTCCATCTGCTTGGTGATGTGCTCTGTACCTTTTTGTTTGTGTCCTCGGGGTCTCAGGTCACCCCAGCAGGGTTGATGTGCACTCTTCAACCTTTTCTTTTGGCTCAGATCCAAACCATCGACTTTCTTGTTGAGTTTCTGTCCTTTAACTCTCCTTCTGAATGGGAACCTCTGCAGAAAGCTGGCTACAGATCGCCATCTTGGCTCCTCCCTATGATTAACTTTCAATTTAGAGTTACAATAATTTTTGTTTAGGGTGTTAAACAATGTTGCATCTTTTTCTTTGTTTCATATGAGTATGTAGTTAAAGAGAATAATTAATTAATGACAAATTAAAGAGAGTAATCATTAATTCTGCTAAGCCTAGACAATTTATTAGAAACATTAAATTAAGAGACAATGATAATAATAAAACTGAACACATCCAACTCACTAGATGATATTTAAATAATATTCCTAGAAAAATAGCTGAGGGGAAAAAGCTAAATATCCAGAAGAAATTGATATATTTAATGGCTGTCATTATAAGAAAAATCCAGGAATGAGAATAATCCATTTAACTCCAAACCACTAAATTCTTTATATTATTATTATTATTATTATTATTATTATTATTTGAGACAGAGTCTCACTATGTCACTATCAGTAGATGCCATGGCATCATAGTTCACAGCAATCTCAAACCTTTAGGCTTAAGCAATTCTCTTGCCTCAGCCTCCGACTTAGCTGGGACTACAGGTGCCCACCGCAACGCCCAGCTATTTTTTTGTTGTCGTTATCATTGTTGTTTAGCTGACCCAGGTTGATTTTGAACCCGCCAGCCTCAGTGTATGTGGCTGGCACTTTAACCACTGAGCTACCAATGCTGAACCTATACCACTAAATTCTTAAAATAAACTATATGAAGAACAACTTAAGATACCAAACAATAGTTTGGACAAAATACAAAAATATATCTAATTTTTATAAAAATTTGAAGGATGAGAAGAAAGATTAAGTGTTTGAAATTACTAAAGCACATAAAGGGGAAATTATAAATCACAATCAAAGTCAGAACAATCTTTACACAGTAAGATTGACATTTCTAGTTAATGCTCTTGGAAATGATAATGTGGATGGTGTTAAATTGCAATTGTATATAAAGTAACTTTAAAAATGGGAAGATCTTTATATGGTGTGTCAAAACTGATTTTGTATAAACTTACTTTTGTTTTTATGTTAAATATCTTTATACTTTTTTAAAAAAATTAAATCATAGCTGTGGACATTAATGCAATTGTGGGGTAAATTGTGCTGGTTTTATATACAATTTGAAATATTTTCACCAAACAGGTAAACATAGCCTTCACGGCATTTTCTTAGTTATTGTGTTAAGATTTTATATTCCACATTTAGTAGATTTCACATGTACCCTTGTAAGATGCACCATAGGTGTAGTCCCACCAATTTCTATCCCTCCACCCATCCTCCCCCCTCCACTCTCTATCCCTTTTCCCCATATTCTTGGGCTATAATTTCATATGAAAGCTATAACTTGGTTTCATAGCAGGGATGAGTACATTGGATAATTTTCTTCTATTCTTGAGATACTTTGCTAAGAAGAATATGTTCCAGCTCCATCCACGTAAACATGAAAGAGGTAAAGTCTCCAACTTTCTTTAAAGCTGCATAATATTCCATGATGTACATATACCACAATTTATTAATCCATTTGTGGGTTGAGGGGGTACTTGGGCTTCTTCCATAACTTAGCAATTATGAATTGGGCTGCAAAAAACATCCTGGTAAAAATATCTTTGTTATAATGTGATTTTTGGCCTTCTGGATATATAACTAGTAGAGGAATTATAGGATTGAACAGCAGGTCTATTTTTAGATCCCTAAGTGATCTCCAAACATCTTTCCAAAAGGAACATATTAGTTTGCATTCCCCCCAGCAGTCTAGAAGTGTTCCCTTTTCTCCACATCCATGCCAACATCATTGGCTTTGGGATTTTGTGATGTGGATTAATCTTACTGGAGTTAGAGGATATTTCAAAGTAGTTTTGATTTGCATTTCTCTGATTATTAAGGATGATGAACATTTTTTTCATATGTCTGAAGGCCGTGTGCCTGTCTTCTTCAGAGAAGTTTCTCTTCAAGACCCTTGCCCACCCTTAGAGGGGATCACTTGTACTTTTCTTGCTAATACATTTGAGTTCTCTGTGGATTCTGGTTATTAAACATTTGTCGGAGGCATAACTTGCAAATATCTTCTCCTATTATGAGGGCTGTCTGCTTGCTTTACTTACTGTGTTCTTGGCTGTGCAGAAGCTTTTTAGTTTGATCAGGTCCCAATAATGTATTTTTGGTGTTGCTTCAATTGTCCAGAGGTTCTTCCTCATAAAATATTCATCCAGGCTCATTTTTTCAAGTGTTTTCCCTGAATTTTCTTCTAGTACTTTTATAGTGTCATGTCTTAAGTTTAAATCTTTAATCCAGTAAGAGTCTATATTAGTTAAGTGGGTCCAGTTTCAGTCTTCTACAGGTCACCAGCCTGTAGGTCTTCACCCAGCTCCATTTATTAAATAGGCAACTCTTTCCCCATTGAATGTTCTTAATTGGCTTGTCAAAGATCAAATAATATTAAGTACCTAGGTTCATCTCTTGTTTCTCTATTCTGTTCCATACACCTACCTCTCTGTTTTTGTGCCAGTACCATGCTGTTTTGATCACTATCGATTTATAGTAGAGTCTCGGGTCTGGTAGCATGATTCCTCCTGCTTTGTTTTTATTTCTGAGTAATATCTTGGGTATTCGAGGCTTTTCTCTGATTCCATATAAAATAAAGTATTTTTTTTTGAGATATTTAAAGTATGACAGTGGAGCTTTAATAGGGATTACATTAAAATTGTACATTGCTTTGTAGTATGGACATTTTGACAATGTTGATTCTTCCCAGCCATGAGCATGGTATGTTTTTCCATTTGTTAACATCTTCAGCTACTTCTTTTGTTATGGTTGCATAGTTCTCTTTACACAGATCTTTCACGTCCTTCGTTAGGTAAACTCTCAAATATTTCATCTTCTTTGGCACTATTGTGAATAGAATAGAGTCCTTGACTGTTTTTTTAGCATGACATTGGTATATACAAATACTACAGATTTATGAATGTTGATTTTGTAACCTGAGACATTGCTGTATTCCTTGATCACTTCTAAGAGTTTTGTAGTAGAATCCCTGGAGTTTTCCAGATATACAATCATATCCTCTGTAAAGAGTGAAAGTTTGATCTCTTCTGATCCTATGTGGATACACTTGATCGCCTTTTCTTCCCTAATTGCAATGGCTAAGACTTCCATTACAAAGTTAAAAAGCAGTGGAGACAATGGGCAACCTTGCCTAGTTCCTGATCTGAGTGCAAATTATTTCAATTTAATTCCATTCAATATGACATTGGCCATAGGTTTGCTGTAGATGGCCTCTATCAGTTTAACCAATTTTCCCTCTTTACCCATTTTCTTAAGTGTTATGATCATGAATGGATGCTGGATATTATCAAAAGCCTTTTCTGCATCAATTGGGAGAATCATATGGTCTTTGTTTTTTAATTTGTTTATGTGTTGTATTATATTTACAGATTTACGTATATTGAACTAGCCTTGAGACCCTGGGATAAAACCCACTTGGTCATGGTGTATAATTTGTTTGATGTGTTGCTGGATTCTGTTTGTTAGGATCTTGTTGAATATTTTTGCATCAATATTCATTAGTGATATTCATCTATAATTTTATTTTCTTGTTGAGTCTTTCCCTGGTTTGGTGATCAAGGCGATGTTTGCTTCATAGAATGTGTTGGGTACTATTCCTTCTTTTTCTATACTTTGGAAAAGATTGAGTAATACAGATACTAGTTCCTCTTTAAAGGTTTGGTAGACTTCTGACATGAAGTCATCTGGTCCCGGGCTTTTCTTTTTAGGGAGATTTTGTATAGTTGATGCTATTTCAGAACTTGATATAGGCCTATTTAACATTTCCACTTCATCCTGGCTAAGTCTAGGAAGGTGATGTGCTTCCAAGTATTGATCTAGTTCCTTCAGATTTTCATATTTCTGAGAATAGAGTTTCTTGTAATATTCATTAAGGATTTTTTGAATTTCTGAGAAGTCTGTTGTTATTTCATCTCTACCATTTCTGATTGATGAAATTAGAGATTTTACTCTTTTTTTTCCTGGTTAGGTTAGCCAAAGGTTTATCTATTTTATTGACCTTCTCTAAAAGTCAACTTTTTGATTTATTGATCTTTTGTATAATTCTTTTGTTTTCAATTTCATTTAATTCTGCTCTAATTTTGGTTATTTCTTTTCTTCTCCTGGGTTTGGGATTGGAATGTTCTTCCTTTCCAAGTTGCTTGGGATGTCGCATTAAGTGACAACATCCTCTCTTTCCATTCTCTTGAGGAAGGCTTGCAGTGTTATAAATTTCCCTCCTGGGACTGCCTTTGCAGTATCCCAGAGGTTCTGATAATTCATGTCTTCATTGTCATTTGGTTCCCCACATTTGGTAATTTCTTCTTAATTTCATCTATGACCCAGCTATTCTTCAACATAAGGTAATTTAGTTTCCTCGTTTTTGTATGAGTATGCAGATTCCTGTTGTTCAACTTTTATTCCATGATGGTCTGAGATGATGCAAGGAATAATTTCTATTCTTTTAAATTTGCTGAGGTTAGAGTTGTGACCTAAGATATGCTCGATTTTGGAGTATGTTCCATTGGCTGATGAGAAGAATTTGTATTCAGTTTTGTTAGGATGAATGTTCTGTAGATGTCTGTTAAATCCAAATGCTGAATGGTTAAGTCTAAATGTAAAATTTCTTAGCTTAGCTTCTTTTTGGAGGATCTATCCAACACTTCCAAAGGAGTGTTAACATCTCCAACTATTATGGTGCTGGAGGAAATCAAGTTGCTTATGTCTGTTAGTGTCTCTCTTATAAACTGAGGCACATTCTGGTTGGAAGCATAAATGTTAATAATTGCAATATCATCATGTTGAGTGTTACCTTTAACAAATATGAAGTGACCATCCTTATCTTTCCTTAGTTTTGTTGGTTTAGAGCCTATTGTACCTGCAAATAAAATTGCAACACCTGCTTTTTTTCTGATTTCCATTTGTCTGAAATATAGATGACCATCTTGTCACCCTGAATCTATGTTTACCTTTTAAGGTAAGATGAGATTATTGTATGCAGCAGACATCTGGCCTGAGTTTTTCTATACAATCAGCCAACCTGTGTCTCTTTAGAGGGCAATTTAAGCCATTCACATTAATTGTGAATATTGATAAGCCTGGTAGAATTTTGGGTATCAAGTGTTTCAAAAGGCCAGTGGACATTTTTAATCCTTTCACCACTGTAAGTTGGAATTTGATCAAAAGTTTCTGAGTGAGTTTACTTTTGTGGTGGAGGATTGTGCTGGTCATTATGGAGGATAGGTCTGAGAATATCCTAGATAGCTGGTTTAGTTATGGCAAATTTCTTAAACATGTAAATGTCATTAAAGTATTTAATATCTCCATCATAAATGAAACTCAGTTTCAGTAGATACAGGATCTTGGGTTGAAAGTTATTTTGTTTTAGGATATTAAAAGTTGATGACTACCATCTTCTAGCTTGGAAGTTTTCAGCAGAGAGATCTGCAGTCATTCCAATATTCTTCCCCTTGTAAGTTATGGATTTCTTATGTCTGACTGATTGCAGAATTTTTTCCTTCATATTAACTTTAGTGAAGTTTATTATGATGTGCATAGGGGATGTCTTGTTTGGGTTGAATTGTGCTGCGGTTCTGAAACTGCTATCTGAATTTCAGAATCTCTTGACATGTCTGGAAAGTTCTCATTCATTATCTCATGAAGAAAAGCCTCTGTGCCTTTCAAAGCCACCTTGTCCTTTTCAGGAATTCCTTTCTGGTGAATATTAGTTTTCCTCAAATTATCCCAGAGCTCTCTGAGGAATTATCCGATTTTGCTCTCCACTTCTCTTCCTCTTTGCCTGCTTGGGAGTGTTCAAAAGCTTTGTTTTCAATGTCAGAAATCCATTCTTCTGCCTGCTCTATTCTGTTACTGAGGGATTCTACTATATTTCTCAGATCTTTGAGGGCTGCAAACTCTGGTCTCAATGTGTCAAAAATCTTTGATTTTGTCTTTGAATTTGTTGAATTCTTGAGACAACTTATGAAATGCTCCTTGAATTTCTAATTCCAACTTTAGCTCCATTCTATTAATCTTATTTGCGATCCAAATTCTGAATTTGATTTCTGACATCTCAGCCATCTGTTTATCAATGGAATCTTCAGTTGTGTCTGACATGTCGCTCCTTGGAGGAGTTGCTCTACCATGGTTATTCATGTTACTGGAGTTTTCCCGCTGATTCCACCCCATGATTATTTTACACCATTTGGGTAGATGAGCAGATAAGGGGAAGTTGGGCTGGGGGCTCCTGGAGTAGTGATTAACCAGCCTTTTGCCAAAGAGCTGGGACTGGTATCTGTACCTTTTCCCCTAGAGCTTTGCAAAGGACTCATACAGTGCTATGGGCTGAGAAACTGGGGACCTGCATGGTGTGGTATGGTAAGGGGCTCTGTCTTGTTTCAGCTGGTCTCTGTTCTGCCCTAGTGAATCAGTTACTCTGGGTTGAAGTCTCAGCTATGGAGAAATACAAGCAATTACATCACCCTGCCCCCCTTGGGCAACAACTAGAAAAGGAAAATCAAACCTTCCCACAACCACACATCCAGGGTACCACTTTGGATCAATATTACATTCCACAAACTATCCCTCATTTGTAAATGTAATAATTTGGTTGTTTAAATTGTTTAAGAAACTGAACCTTTGTCAAAGAAAAAGATTCTTACCTTTTAAACCTTCTAATTATCAGTCTAGCCAAGTAAAGAATTAACTTCATAGTATGCTGTGATTCTGTTTTGGGAAAAATGGGTTCTTAAGGGTGAGAAAAATTAGACAGAAAAAAAATGGAAGCTCATAAAAGAAAATTTGTGAAGGAATTTGCATGTAATTCAGTTGGCTAGCTATTGCTTTTAACATCTTTTAACTTATAATCTTCTTTAAACAAATATTTTAAGCCTATGATATTTGACAAACCTTTCAAATCAAAACTCTAAATTTGGTCTTTTTTAAAAGACATATTAAACTTGTTTGGTATATTAAAAATATTTAGGAAACATTGTCAACTATAAAATGGTGGTTAATTTTCCATAAATTATATTTATCTGTATATTCCAATAGTATAAAACATTGATATATCTTAGTGTATATTATCAGTAATAATTTTAATTCATCTCAAAAAGTGCTTTTTGTAACTGAGTCCAAATTTTGTCCTTCAAAAGAAACATTAAGAGAGGCTGATAAATTCTCTTGAATTCAAATTTCTGAAGTCTTTGGAAATTAAATACCTTCAGCATAAAATCAAACTTCTAGAACTTTAATTAAAAAGTTAACATGTCTATGAGTATTGCTAACCTAGCTTCAAACAGAACAAAAATCAGTTACATGAAACTGGATTGATTTGTTATGACTTTTTGTTTAAAACACTGCTGATTGTCTGTTTTCCTGAAGTCAAGAAAACTATTTTCCATCTCTTGAACTATTTGTAACTTTCAGCAATGTATGTTATAGACAGAATTTGAAACATTTATTTTTTCTCTCTCCTTGATTTCTCTGCAATTTAAAAGTCATTTGTAACTATTCTTAATTTCTGACAATATAGTTATTTATAGCATAAGTTCAATAAAAATCTGTTTTGTTCTATAAAATATAATGAAGAAACTAATTATTTTACCAAAGTTTTCACTGGAATAACATTTCCAGAAGTATCTAGACTATTAAGGAATTAAGGTTAACTTTATAAGGCCAATAGAAGAGCCCTTTGAAAAAACTGGCCAAATATCCATCAGTAACATTTCCTGAACTGTGGTAAGTTACAAAGGTCACTTTCTGAGGAGTTAAGGAATTGAACTATACTTAGGGATCTCAAGAGAAGAGAAATTTACCCAATTTACTTAAATTGTCCAGAACTTTAGATCAGTTCTGTAAAGACTCTTAAAACTAAGTATTATCTTAAGAAATGTACTAAGTTTATAAATAAGAATACTAATGTTCTCATTGTGTAAACCTTTGCTTCAAAATCTAGAACTTGTAGATGTTTGTAGGTAACTGCTAAATGGTTTCATTCTCTTACACTAAACCCAACCTTGACATCATCTCTGTCAGTATAAAAGAGAGAGAAAGCCACAAACATATGCAAGATGGTTGAGGTCATGCAGAAGCCAAATGAAAACCCTGAGATTTTCTGTAAACATCTTTTATCTCTAAAGAATAAAAACCCAGTCCCCCTCAAACCAAGATAGAAAGAACTTTACACCATCATCTTGACCACACACAGGGCAAGGAAGGAATCTTGTGTTGAAGATGAAAGGAATCTTCAATGGAATTCCTCACAGCTGACTAAAGAAATCTTCACTGCCCTGTGGAAAGCAAAAGTAACTTTTAAAGCAGTCAACATGCCCTGTTCCAGCCACATACTGGGAACTGGTTGGTCCATGAACAGCTGAAGCCTGAGGAAATTCCTTGCAGGACTTGTCTTAATTACACTTTGAACTCTGAGAAAAGCTAAGGAAGGATATAATCTGTGTATCCATATCACTAAGATAGAACAAAGAGTGTCTCCTTTATAGCTTTTATAAATACAAAAACACCAGAAGGGAGCTTGCGCTCATAATCAGATACAGTACAAGCAACCCACATTCAAAATAAAGTCAATGATTTGATTTATAATCCTAAAACCTGTGGGGAATATTAGGCCTAGACTAAGGTGGGAAAATACCAGTTAAAGCCCTGGCAAATTTCTGGGCTGCAAGCCCTCAACAAAATGGAATAAATCTGGTTCACTCCCTAGATAGATGGGAAATTACTCACTGACTTCTTGCTTGACCACCTCCCCTGAGAAATGGATCGGGGGGGGGGGGTCTTAACTATTCCCAGACTGACCTTTGAGAAATACCAGGTGGGAAAAGTACTGAAACAAAGATATATGACTAACTCACTGCAAAATTCTGCCTCTGTACAATGCTTGCTAATCAACCCAGATGCACCTGGGTAGCCTGCCTGCCAACCAGGATGCAGACCAATCCTTAAAAATCCCGACCTCTTAAGCACTTGGGGCTGCTCTCAGAAACCCCATGTTGGGACACTGAGGCAGTTGCTGGCTGTTTCTTCAATAAAAGGACTCCTCTTTAAATTCAACTTGTCTGGCAGTGTGGCCTTTGAGAAACTCCTGGGCATAACAAGTAGAAATTTGAATTTGAATTTCTGCACTAGATAACTCTTCCTAATTGCGATTGTATTCACAAAGATTATTCACCATCTGTAATGTAATGGGTATGAAATAAACATTAATTAAGGGAACAATTTCTGAACATATTTTTAGAAATACTTTAGCTTTCAGATTTATCAGATCTGATGAGGTCCACAAATGAAATGTTCTGCACTCCCTATAATGAGAGTCTTCCAAATCCCAGTTGTGGACAAATAATAGTAATATTTTAACATTTTCCAGTTAAAATTGTATGAATATCACTTTTATGCAGCTACTCTACATTTTTGTTTTGTTTCTTATATTTTGTTATTTATTATTTTTTGAGATATTAATTCCACACAACAAAATGTTGAAATAGTTTTTTCAAATGAATTGACTTAACCTGTGTGAGGTCTGACAATTATATTTGCAAACTCATCCTAGAAAAAGTACTACATACCTATTCCTAAATATTACTATAGTCACCTTTGAAGCATTCCCCTTGTGAAACTATGCACTGATGCCAGCACCTAGTCCACCCTTCAAAGAAATTTTGGAACTCTTTTTCTGGTTTGGCCATAAGGCTAGCATCATATTACCATTAATGTCCTGAGTGTTATCAAAATGTCTTCTTTTAATATGTCTTTTATCTTCAGGTAAAGGAAATAATCATCAGGGCACAAATCAGGTGAGTAGGGAGGATATTCCAATATAGCTATTTGCTTATTGGCGAAAAATTCCCTCACAGACTGTGCCATGTGAGCTGGTACATCATCGTGATGCAAGAGCTGTGAATTGTTGGCTAAGATTTTCAGTTAAGTCTCCTAATTGTTTCTCATGTTCTTTAGAATGAACAGATCAGATCTTTCATCTTTTACTGTTTCTCTACTAATGTTTACTTGCCCTGCTATGCTTTTCACAGTCAGCTGATGATTTTGATATACAATTTGATGAATTTTTGCAATATTTTCATTAGTTTGGCTTGTTCCTGGCTGCCCTGACTTCTTCATCAGTGATGCTTTCTTTCCCTTCAGAAAAATGTTTAACCCATTTTGTACACTGCCATTTCCTTCATGGAATTATTCCCATAAACTTGGACTAGCATGTCCCTGATATCATTTCCACTCTTGCCAAGTTTAATAAAAAATTTAAAAATGTTTGTTAATTGCTCTAGTTCAAGCACTGACATTCTTTTAATGGAACACAAAACACAACCATAATAATGAATGCCACTCAGTAAGACACAGCCACATAACATCACAAAGACAGCTGTGAGGTCATAAAACCCTACTGACTTGTTTGTAGAGTGCTTCCAACATAAGTGTATGGTGGCAAGTTAATGGACATAATTGTCAGACCTTGTATGTTCCTTCTATACCAAGATTTTGAAGTTTTTTAAATTATTATTCATGAAGACATCTTGAATTTTATGAAATACTTTTTTTTTTTAGCATCTGTTGAAATAATTTTATGGTTTTTGCCCTTGTTTCTGTTAATGTGGCATATAGACATTGTTATATTTCTTGATCATTTTCAGGAGTTTGTGGTTGAGTCTCTGGAGTTCTCTAAGTATAAAATTATGTCAACAGCAAAGAGAAAGAGTTTGACCGCCTCTGCCTCCATTTGGATGCCCTTTATTTCCTACTCTTGTCTGATTGCATTGGCTAGAACTTACAGCACTATCTTGAATACTAGTGGCAACAGAGGATATCCTTTCCTTTTCTAGTTCTAAGTGGAAAGCTTTCAATTTTATTCTATTCAATATGATATTAGCTCTGGGTTTGTCATAGATGGCTTTAATCCATTTAGGAAATGTGCCACTTATCCATATGTTCTTAAGCATTCTTGTTTAAAAAGGATGCTGAATTTTATTGAATGATTTTTCTGCATCTATTGAGAGGATCATATGGTCTTTGTTTTTACTTCTGTTGATATGGTTAATTACATTTACGGATTTGCTAAATGTAATTTGGTTTTAGATTAAACCAGCCTTGCATTCCTGGGACAGAACCTACTTGATCATGATGTATAATATTTCTAATGTGTAGGTATAATCTATTGGCTAAGATTTTATTGAGAACTTTTGCATGTATATTCATTAGTGAAATTGATCTGAAGTTCTCCTTTTTAGTTGGGTCTTTTCCTGGGCTTGGTATCAGGGTGATGTTGACTTCAAATAATGTGTTGGTAAAGATTCATTCTTACTCAATTTTGGGGAGTAATTCCTGCAGTGTGGGCATAAGCTGTTCTTTGGAGGTTTGATAGAATTCTGTTGTGAAGTCATATGGACTACAGCTTTTTTGTTGGGAGATTTTTTATTGTTTCTTTAGTCTTAATGCTTGAAATTTGCCTGTTTAAGAAATCTAATTCTTCTTAGTTAAGTCTAGGGAGAGGGTATGATTTTGGATATTGATCCATTTCTTATAGTTTGTCAAATTTATGGACATAGAGTTTCTTGGGGTATTCAGAGATAATATCTTATACCTTTGTGGCATCTGTTGTTATTTTCCCTTTATCATTTCTGATTAAGGTTAATAGAGATTTTACTTTTGCATTTCTGGTTAATCTGGCCAAACGTCTATTTATTGTATTTATTTTTTTGAAAAACAATTTTTTTGTTTCATTTTGATTTTCTGTTTGATTTTTTTGTTGTTGTTTCCAGTTTCATTAATCTCTGATTTAGTTTTGGTTATTTCATTTCTTCTACTGGGTTTGGGATTAGATTGTTCTTCTTTTCCATTTGCATGTGATGGTTCAAGAGTTTGTTGATGCTCTCTCTTTCAGCTTTTCAGATGTAACTATCTAATGTGAGAAATTTCCCTCTTGAGATGCTTTTGCTGTATTTCATAGGTTTGGTTAACTTGTAGCTTCATTGTTATTATGTTTGAGGACTTTAACAATTTCATCCTTTATCTCTTCTTGGACCAAACTCTCATTCAGCATAAAGTTGTCTAATGCCCATGCCTTAGTGTGGGGATGAAAATTTTTTATTTGTTTCCTAGGATATGATATATTTTGGACTATTTTCCATGGGTTGATAGAAGAACATATATTTCTTAGCTTTGGGATGGTGTGTTCTGTGTATGTCTATTAAGCTCATTTGTTCTATGGTTGCATTTACATCCCTTTTATCTCTGTTTAGTTTCTGTTTAGATGAACTGTCCAGTTCAACAAGAGGGTTCTTAAAGCCCCCAGCTCTTATGGTGTTATAGGATATCATATTGCTTATACCAATTAATGTCTGTTTCATAAATCTGGGAACATTTAAGTTAGGTGCATAGATGTTTAGATTTGAAATGTTCTCTTGATATATTGTTCCCTTGACCAGTATGAAGTGACCATCTTCTTCTTTCTTAACTTTAGTTGGTTTAAATCAACATGTATCTGAAAAAGAGATTGCAATCCCCCCTGTCTTCTGATTTCCATTTACTTGAAGTTCTGTTTTCCATCCCTTAACCCTGATTCTTGATTTATCCTTCAAGGTTAGATGCATTTCCTGGAGACAGTATATGGATGACTTGTGCTTTTTAATCTAATCAACCAGCCTGTGCCTCTTTGGTAAGGAATTCATTTATTGAGATAATTGATAAGTGTGGTGGAGTTCTATTCATTTTATTTTTTGAAAGTTATGTAGTTTTAGCCTTTGCACCATTGTGGAAGCTACGTTTTGACCTTTAGCTTCTGGGTGTTTACTTTGCTATGAGTTTATTGTGATGGTCAGTGTTGAGAATAGGTCTAAGTATTTACTATAGAGTTGGTCTTGTTGTGACTAATTTCCTCAGTCTTTACGTATCCACAAAAGATTGATTTCTCCACAAATTTTGAAGCTGTGTTTACCAGATTATAGAAATTCTGGGCTGAAAATTGTTTTGTTTAAGAAGATTAAAGGTGAATGACCATTCTTTTCTTCCTTGGAAAGTTTCAGTTAAAACATCTGCTGTCATCTTAATGACTCTGTCTCTGCAGGTCAGTTGGCACTTATTCCGGGCTGCTTGCAGAATTTTGTCTTTTGTCTTGACTTTGGACAGGTTCATTACAATGTGTCTTGGAGAAGCTATGTTTGAGCTAAGATGACCTGGGTTTTAATATCCCTCTAAAAGGAGTGTCTCAAATCATTAGTGAAACTTGAGGAGTTTTCATTTATGATATTCTCCAGTAGGGCTTCCATTCCTTTGGGATGATCTTCTTCACCTTCAGGGATCCCTATCATACATAAATTCAAACACTTTGTGAAGTTCTGTAGTTCTCTGAGAGAACTGCTCTGTTTTCTATCTCTTCTACTGCTTTAACTACCTGAGTGAACTCAAAAACTTTATCCTCTAGCTCTGAGAGTCTTTCTTCTCCATGTTATAATTTAGTTTTGATACTTTCTTCTGCATCTTTACATTCCCAGATTGTTTCCTTCATTTCCTTAAGCTTTGTCATATCCTGTCTATATTCTTTGTGGCTCTCATCCATCTTTTGTTTCTGTTTTTTTCTACTTCTGTGTCCATTCCCTTTATTGTCTTTCTCATCCATATTTTAAATTTCCTTTCTATCAACTCCAGTAATTATTTATAAGTGGAGCCCTCTGCAGTAGCTGCCTTATCTATCCTTGGAGGAGTTACGCTGTTTTGGTTTTCACGTTGCCAGAATTTTTCTGTTGCTTCCTCATTGTATGTATTTTCTTTTTCACTTCATTATCTTGCATTTTCCTTCTCCTTTCCTCCTTTGCTTTAAATTACCTTGTCTCAGTGCTTAGGTGTTGAAGTGACCACTGGCATAATGCCAAAGGAAAGACAGGGGTAAAGAGCAAGATGGAAGAAAGAAGAGGAAAAGAAAGAAAGAAAAAAGAAAAAAACAAAAGAAAGGTAAAAAGAAAGGGGATGAAAGAAAATAATTTAAAAACAGTAGAAAAAGAAGACAGGAAGACATAATAAGAGTGATGAGATAAATGGTATTGTTTGGCACCATGCTAAGGCCACTCATGTAGATCAAGGATCGGGGGTACTGGACTGGGCTGGATTGAGCAGGTCCATCAAATTTAAGAGCTCCTTACCTGCCTGGCAAAAGCAAGACCCTATCTCTGCCAAATACAGAAAAAAGAAAATAAAATAGAAACAAAAAACAAAAAATAAATAAAAATTAAAAACACAGCAGTATGTCACAGTGGGGACCTGCCAGCACTATCTTTCTAAAGGCTATATATAGCTAGAAGAACACTCTAGACTATAAGCTCTTGACCTCCTTGAGCCAGACTAATGCTGTGACCCCCCCCAGACATACCAATGCCATGATCTCCCCAAAGCACTCAGAGAAAAGAAAAAAATAAAAATAGGTAAAAAAAAATTAAAAATACAATTTTATAAGATAAAGGTAGAAAGATCTTAGCTGGTGTATAAGAAATTTATGGGGGAACAATGAGAAAAATAGAAAAACTCTACCAAAGGAAAGGAAATGAAAAGGAGAGAATAAAAAGGGCTAAAAACCCATAACAAAAACAAAGACAACCCCAAAGAAATATGTGTGTGTGTGCACGTGTGTGTATACACATCCTCTAACATCACAGCACCACCTGGTATACATACATATATGTATTGCCTGGACACCAGGTGGTGCTATGGTATCAGAGAATGGAGAACCTACTCTGTTTTACTGTGAAAAATTCAGATCGGAAGTCACTCTCTTAGTATTAGAGATCAGGTCTTATCTTCCTGACTTAGTTGCCGTACATCAGGGCTGGTTGCTTCATAAGCATTCAGTCCCCATGAGATTTTGGGTCTTACGTCTCTTACCAGATTCCTTAGAAGGCATGTCACACAGTGCTCCCTGACAACAGTTCTTGTGCACTCTGCTCACCCCAAGCATGGATGCCTAAGCCCAGCAGGTGCACCAGAATCGGCCATGCACTAGGACCCTGTGGACCGTTTCTCCCACATGGCCTTCACCAATGGTGAGCAGCCACAGTAGCAGGAGATCAACCCCACCTGGTATTCAGTCTTGGTTACTGGACACTCTTTGAATCCATCCACTTGTTTAAGCCTTCCCAGGATGCCGGTTCTCTAGTTAGCGGGTTTAGACAAAATCAAAAAAACTGCAGGGTAGCCCTTTCCTGTCCCCAGTCCTCCCAGTGGGCTAGCCAGCCAGTCCCTGCCTGTTCCCAAGCACTTGCCTGCTGTGCTGCTTTTCCTCAGATCTAGACCTCCTCCCTGGATTCTGAAGTTCGTTACTGCCTCACTGTGCTCCATAGTAATGTCCGTGGGTGAGTTCCCCCAGTCAGAGGTAGCTGGAGTTTTCTTTCTCCTGCCTTGCCACAAGTGGCTACTAAGGAGATGTTTCTAGTCTGCCATCTCGCTTCACCCCGGAAAATCTATTATTAATCTCAGTTGAACCCAGTTTTCTTATTTTTCTTTCTAAGGGGATTACTTAGAAATTATATAGGCATACATTTCTTCTCACCTCAGATCATTTTCCCATCTCTTTCAAACAAATTTTGAAACTATGTGCATTCTTCCCTATTAAAATCTCTGTTGGCTTCACTTATCACCACTATAAGCTTAGATGCTGAAGTGGCCTTTTGGTATGAGGCCAAAAAGAAGAAAAAGGTAAAGGGAAAGAAGGGAGAAAGAAAAGAAAGTGAAAAAGAAGAAGAAGAAGAACACTTTGCTGTGTTTGTTTGTTCAAACAAAATTTTTTGTTTAAAATTTGTTTGTTCACTTTATTATTTAAATAGTAAACACAGACATGAAAATATTCAATTGCCTTGTTATTTATCATGTTGTTTCCCACAATATGTATCATAACATTTCATTAGATATGGATGATATATTTGGGTCAATTTTACTTTTAGAATCATAGCATTAGATTTCTAAATGAAAGATCATTCCATGTTATCTAATTTCAAAAAATGCAAAATAAAAGTTAATCCTTGTTATGTGCCCATATAAAATCCAAATCATGACTCAGTGAGTAGGGCGCTGGCCCCATATACCAAGAGTGCATGTGCAAACCCAGCCCCGGCCAAACTGCAACAAAAAAATAGCCAGGCATTGTGATGGGCTCCTATATTCCCAGCTACTGGGAGGCTGAGGCAAGAGAATCACCTAAGCCCAATAGCTGGAGGTTGCTGTGAGCTGTGATGCCACGATACTCTACGGAGGGTGACGAAGCGAAACTCTGTCTGAAAAAAAACCCCAAATCATTTCAATAAAACTTCAGGGAAGTAATTCCATCTCTAAATTATGTCACAATGATTTCTTAATGTTTGAATTGCTAAATTTTCTACTACACAATTTGGGAAATAACATGTTCTGCATGAATATTCCAAAGATAATACAAGGAATCATTTTCTTGTACATTATATGGGTTAATATATAGTCTATAGTAACAGCAATTGTTATAATTGGTTTGGGTGTAAGTTGTCATCACGATCATAAATGCATAAAATAAAATAGTTACTTTTTCTTCACCTATTTTCTATTAAAATCAGTTTAACCATGGGTAGCGCCTATGGCTTAAAGGAGTAGGGTGCTGACCCCATATGCTGGAGGTGGCAGGTTCAAACTCAGCCCCAGCCAAAAACCGCAAAAATAAATAAATAAATAAATAAAATTAGTTTAACCAAAACATAACTTAAAATGTGTCTTAAGAATGTACTTTTATACTTAGATTTGGTTAGGTGAAAGCTAGAAATGTAACCAATATTGGCTAGATTTGATCACGGTGTTGATGTTGCTCTATATCAATGTCCATGGGCTTAGAGTAAAAGCTGATAAAATTTCATTAACATTTTCATCCTTAAAACCAACAAGTATGGCATAATTATTATTGTTTAAAAGATAGGGATTACAATGTTTGGCTTTTTTGTACTGCTCTCAAGTCTTTACTCTGGGACTTCATTTTGTCCTTTTGCCAAGTTACAGCACTTGAGTGAGTTGAACCTCTTTTGTTAAAGTGAAACCTTGGGGAATAATTCTCAAATGCCCAACACTAAGGAAACTACTATAAATATTACTCTTGTCTCTGGTTAAATTGTGATGTAGGAATTTGATGTGGACTTTAATAATTGCAGAGTTGTGGGGCACCTGAGAGTCAGCTAAAAAGGGAAGGAAAGCATGCAGAACATTTGGGTAAGGTTTATTTTTTTGAGAACATGAAATGCTTATGAAAATACCCTCTGATTAAACAAGTTAATTTAAATTGTAGTAAATTAGGTGAGAAGTCTAAATGAACTACAGTTTTTAATTAACTAATAAAAATGGCAACCTCAATTAAAGTAGCATTGGGCAATAAGAGACTCTAAAATAATTAATACTCACAATGCTTATATTGTGCTTATTATGCTAAAAATAATATTATTAATAAGAACAATACTTGCATTGTGCTTACATTACACTGATTACATGCCAAAAGATCTCCAAAGTACCTTAATCTATGAATAGCTTTAGTCCTCACGGAAAAGCCTGCACACTTATGATCTACATATGACAGTGCAGGCTACTAAAATATAAGAAGACACTTGTCCAAAAAGCACACCAAGTGTTTGAACTCAAGGCTCCTGACACCAGAGTTCCTGATATTAACCTCCACACTACATCAGGTCTCTGTGCAATAGTCCCCATGGCACTGTGTCTTTTGTACATGGGTCTAAAATGCATTTCTACAACATTGAGTATCAGGGTTATTTAACAATACAAAGACCAGTATTTAGATATTTTAAGTTGAGAATCACTAATGCCTATTTAAAACAAAAGTGACTCATAGAAATAAAAGTGTTTCAATTTCATTTTTAAAAAAATAAGTAAAAACATGCATGTTTTGGTTCTTCTCTAATAAATAGGCACTGTGGTATAAGTTCTGGAGCCAAATTTCCTGTGCTAAATTGTAGCTTACTTTTTATTAGCAGTGTGAATGCGAGTAAACTGTCTTAACTTTTTACGTCTCTCCTTTTTCCTCTCTTTAAAGTGAGTATAATTATACTAAAACTCCATATCACTTATAGTAAGGTACAATGAGACAACATCTGTATCACGGTTGGGACCCTGCCTAGAATGGCCATCTTATCACAAAACACTGCAGAGCATATTGTTCAATTTTTGGGGGTGGGTTCTTTGCAGAATAGGTGCTAGAAATGTATTTCTTGATGTAGAGTTCAGTGAACATTTTATTATCACATCATTTGCTCATCCTACCATTTCCTCAACTATTCCTTATTTTCTAAGTTGGCATTTTCTGATGGTATTTATCCAAAGAAAGGCTGTAAGTGTTGTGATGTCCATGGATAATGTTTCATTAACACTCCACCTTATTTCCACAGATGAAAAATAAAGTAATATACACTGGGAAAATATAATATTATTAACAACGAATGCCTCTTGGCAATCATCCATTATAAGGTTTCCAACTCAGAGGATTTTATACATATTATTTCCCCATCACAAAGTTCATTATTGACATAGGATTAGACCATATGCTTCACCACTGCTTCTTGTTACTACCTTGTGCTACCTCTTGAGACATGTGGAATGTGGAATGTGGAATGTGGAATTCTAATGAGAAAGTTTTGCAACAAAAGGAAATAACCTAACAAAACATCTAAAACACCATAGTACACAGAATTACTAGTGACACTGATCTAGACCTGAGTGATCAGAATAATAATAATGGTAAATCAAAGTGGGGACCAAAAGAATAGGCCCTGGAGTAAGGCAGAAAGGCCTGGCCAATTTCTAGAGTGAGACCTTGGCACAATTCTTAATGCCCTTTATAATACTTGCTAAAATTAACATACAGCACATCGAGCTTCTGTATGTATTAAATAAAGACAGTTTAGGGACTTTAAAGGTTGATTAGCCTATACCAATTGCCCAGCAAATATTAGCTATTTATTTCAGAATTAGGTTTACTGTCTTTTATTACTTTCTATATAATCTGTTGCAGTGCTACTATGTATACTCATCTTAAAAGTGCTCAAAAACAGGAAAGAAAAAAGAAAGTACTTAATTTCACTCTGATCTTTGGTGGTATTTCCTTCCTCATATGAGATTGTGTGGCACTAACTCTCCTAGGAAAATGAATGACCTTTGGTGAAACAAGGATATTCATTGGTTCTTTAGGAGTAACCCGGTTATGTCTCATCTACTACTTGTTTCCTTATAAGATAAAATAATATTATCCAAAGGTAGTTATTTTATTCAAGTTCAACAGAGTGCAGTATATTCCTGGCCATATTGGCAAAAATCTCAAAACTTATAACTACTCTTTTATGTAAAAATTACTTGTTTTTTTTCTTTTTAAACTTAGAATAGCTTTTTGATTTGCTTGTTTTTATGCAATATTTAGGGCATTTAGGTTTTGGAATCTAGACTTCTGACAATGTAAATTCTAATGTTCAAAGTAAAAAAAATTTATGTTGCATTCTGCCTGTTATGGAAAGCATATGAAATCAACTCCATTCAGTGTTGTGAACTATATGAAAGGACTCATTTATTCATTCACTCAGTACTTGGACTTTTAAAGTGCTATTCCAATTGTTCAAATTAGATTAGTGGAGTAAATAGTGCAATGTTTCCTCTCAAGACCAAAACAGAGAGGTTAGAGAGAAAAAGTGCTACACCGCTGGATTTGAAAACAGAGGAAGGGGCCACAGATAAAGGAATGCAGATAATCTTTAGAAGCTTTAAAAGGCAAGCAAGCAAATTCTTTTGTAATGCCTCCAAAAGGATCAAGGGCCTTCTAACATTTTAGGCTACTGAAACTCACTCTGTACTCTGTCCTCTGGAACTGTAAGATAATTAAGTTCTCTTGTTTAAACTAATTTGTTAAAGCAGTATCAGGAAACTGATGATAGATAATGTCAGATAGTGTGAATTATTTTACATATACAGTCAATTCCACTTATTAGCATCTCCCAGTGTAGCCCAGATGACAAGTCTTGTAATGCAAAACTAACTTAACTTAAAATAGTTAAGTCTCAGTTGTCCTTATGTCTATCTCTGTGTTCTGACTTTGAGTCTTCTTTAAATTAAAAGAAAAATAAAAAATACCTAGGGACGTGAAATGAAAGAATGACTCAAAATAGATTAGATTCCTTTCCCATATATTATCAGTGCAATCAGAGTTGAATAACATGGTGATGCATTTATAGGTGCAGACTGTTTGCATGCAAATGCTTACTTCCAACTCCTTTTCCCCTGCAGCAGAACCTTTTCCTTTTCACAGCATGGGGAATGCAGTAGACCAAGATATTATACTCAAGATCATAAATAGGATGTTTGCAATGTTATATGAAGATATCAAACTTAATTTAGTGGCCATAAGCATTAAATAATATTTGGCTTGTAAATTTTCTCCTCCCTCCTCCCTTCTTTTTCTCCTCTCTGTTTTTCTGTCTCTCTCAGGCTATATTTACACAATGGGAAATTTTACACATGTCTCAGAGTTTGTTCTACTTGGATTCCAAGGGGGTCCAAGAACACAGACCATGCTATTTTTGACTTTTTTCACTCTGTATGTCATAGCTGTGGTGGGAAACTTTGGTATGATTGTAATTATCAGGGCAGATTCATGCCTCCACACCCCTATGTACACTTTCCTCCAAAGCCTCTCCTTGTTGGACATCTGCTATTCTTCCACAATTGCCCCCAGGACTCTGATGAACTGCATGAAGGAGGACCACACAGTGTCCTTTGGTGGGTGTGCTGCTCAGTTCTTCTTTCTGTCTCTCTTTGGTACCACGGAGGCCTTTCTCCTGGCTGCTATGGCCTATGACCGCTTCATCGCCATCTGCAACCCTCTTCTGTACTCCGTGACCATGTCTCACCGGGTCTGTGTACTGCTAGTCTTGGGATCCTACTTGTGGGGTGTACTCAATGCTGTCACTCAAACAACGATGACCTTCAGCTTGCCCTTCTGTGGGTCCAATCAGATCAATGACTTTTTCTGTGACATCCTCCCTCTCCTGCCCCTCTCATGTTCAGACACCTTTATAAACCAACTGGTACTTCTTGGCTTATGTGGTTCCATTATTATCGGTACCTTCTTGATTGTTCTGGTCTCATACATCTACATCATCTCAACCATACTAAGGATACGGACAGCACAGGGACGCCAGAAAGCCGTCTCCACATGTGCCTCCCACCTCACTGGGGTGTGCTTGTTTTTTGGAACAGTTTTCTTCATGTATGCACAACCCAGTGCCATCGTCTCCATGGAGCAAAGTAAGGTAGTGTCCATCTTTTACACAATTGTCATCCCCATGTTGAATCCCCTGATTTACAGCCTGAGGAACAAAGATGTCCAGCAAGCTTTGAGGAGGAGCAAGAAGAAGTTCTCTTTGTGATTACTGTGGATCTCAGGTTTCCCTGGATTTTACTCTAAATCACTGCCACTCATATGGATTATGTGGTAGGAACATTACTGGCCTTCTTAGTTTCCTTACGATAGTCTGTAATATAGAAGACAGAGTGTGTTCCAATTGTCTTTTGTGTTTAACAATTAACAAAATGAAGGCATATGAAAAATAAAACGGTGTAGACTGAAAGAATCGGTAGTTGAATAGGTGGATAAATGTGATAGCTTTATCTCCTATATAGCATCTTGATCCATCAGAATATAATTGTGTAAAAAACTGTATACATTCACAAAAAATTCAATAAAATGCTTATCTTGAATGCAGTTCACCAAGTAAAAATATAAATCCTTTTCAAAGGAAAATAAAATAAAATGCTCTAATGTTACCTAAAATATTTAGAAATACATAAATTAGTAATTGGTAGTTTTCATATTAAAAATAACAAATTAGACAAATTTTATTAGTAAATTATACTCCAACAGTATTTATGTAGTTAAAATTGACATACAATTAATTCACATGAAGTGTATCATTTGTTGTTTTGACACACTTATGCATTTGTTAAACTGTCCCCACAATCAAGATAATGAACATGTTTACTTCACCAAATCATGCAAAAATGTTTCTTTGGACCCCTTTCTAATGCTTCCCACACTTCCTCCATGAAAGAACTCCCTACCCCTAGGCAACCATTGATTTGATTTTTATCACTATAGATTAGTTTACCTTTAACTTGGGTTTTGCCTAAATTGAATTATAAATCATGTCCTTGTTCCTTGGTGAAGTGGGGCATGAAAGGAGTCTGGTTTATTTTAGTCAGCATAATTATTTTGAGATTCATCCAATTTGTTGCACTTATCATTTATTTATATTCATTGCTGAATATTTTCATTGTATTACTATGCTACGATCTGTTTATCCTTTCACATAATCATAAGCATTTGGTTCATTTCTACTTTTACCTATTACAAGTAACAGTTGTTATAAGCATTGTTTTGTATGTACACATATTTCTGTTTGTATGCTTTCATTTCTCTTGAGTATATACCTAAATAGTAGGATGGTTGAATCATATAGTAAGTGTATATTTAACATTTTAGAAACTGTCAATCTGCTTTCCAAAGTGTTTATACAATCTATGTATGAGAGCTTCAAATCCTCTAAATTCTCAACATTTGATATTTTCTGCCTTTATAATTTTAGCTACTCAAGTGAGTACCTAGTGGTATCTCATTCTGATGTAGTTTGAATTAGCTAAGTAACAAATGATCAATATCTTTTCATATGATAACATACCATCTGTATATTTTTGTTTGGTGAAGTGTTTATTCCAATATTTCACTCATTTTTTCCCATCAGGTAGTTATTTTTCTTATTATTGATATCTAGGTGTTCATTATATTATTTAAATACATGCCCATTTCTAGATATAGGATTTCAAATATCTTCATAGACTGTGGATTGTCTTTTCATTCTTTTAACAATGTCCTCTAAGAGCAAAAAGATAAATTTTGATTAAGGCCAATGTGTTAATTTGATTATATATGGTTGTTCTTCCACTGTCTTATGTAAAAAAAAAAAAAAGAAAGAAAGAAAATGGCCTATTCCAAAGTCACAAAGTCTCCTCTGTTTTTCCTTACAGGTTTGTGGCTTTAGGTTTACATTTGGGTTCATAATCATTTTTAGTTAATTTTTTATATGGTGAAAGTGAACATCAAAAGTTTATATTTTTTGCTTATTAGTGTAAATGTTATAGCACCATTAAAACATTATTTTTTAATTGAATTTTCTTTGAACCTATGTGAAAAGTTAGTTGCTTATATCTATGTAGTTTTTTTCTTGACTTTTTATTGAATTCTATTGATCTATTTATTTCTCTTTATACCAATAGCACACTGTCTTAATTATCATCATTTTATAAGTTGAAATCAGGTAGGTTACTCCTCCAATGTTGTCCCTCTTTTCTCAGAGTCATTTTGGCTATTACAGTTGACTTTTAATTCTTCATATAAGTTTAAGAAACAGTTATTCAATTTCAACATAGAAATGCTGCTTAAATTTTTATTAGGATTAAATCAAATCTGCACATCAATTTGAAAATAAATTTCATTTTAATATTGAGATTTCTAACCCATGAATACAATTTACCCTTTCAATTATTTCCTAATGTTGTAATGTCAGCATTTTTTATAATTTTCAGATAGTCTTTCAGGTCCTTTTTTTTAAATTTACAGATTAATCCATAACTAGTTCATGTTTTTGGTATAGTTGTAAAAACATACTTTTTTTTTTTTTTTTTTTTGAGACAGAGCCTCAAGCTGTCACCCTAGATAGAGTGCAATGGCATCACAGCTCACAGCGACCTCCAATTCCTGGGCTCATGCGAGTCTCTTGCCTCCGCCTCCCAAGTAGCTGGGACTACAGGCGCCCGCCACAATGCCTGGCGGTTTTTTGGTTGCATCTGTCATTGTTTTGTTTGGCGGGCCCAGGCTGGATTCGAACCCGCCAACTCAGGTGTACGTGGCTGGCGCCTTAGCCCACTGAGCCACAGGCGCCGAGCCAAAAAAAAACATACTTTTTACAATTTCAGTTTCTGATTATTTATTGACAGTGACTAGACATTCAATTGATTTTTACATATTGGCTTTGTATTTTTCAAAATCATTCAATTCAGTTGCTATTTCTAGTTACATTTTTATATATTGTATTATATTTTATACATGCAGTATCATTTAATTTATGAATATAGATTTCTTTGCCAGTATGGCTTTTTTCTCCTTAACTGATTTCTTCCTTTTCTATTTCTTTATTTTACTTTGTTGCACTGACTAAAACTTCTACTAGGAAGTAAGTGAAAATCATGAAAAAATTTAAACAAAATCCATACACCCATTTTTTTCTTAGGAAATTTCTATATTTAGTGGTTATATATAGAACGTGTTTCAGAACCATTGGGATGGACAGCATCTCATCATCTAAAATGACTTGCTTCCCTTCACTTCATTATTATTACTATCTTAGGTTATAATGTTTAATTTCTTAACTTAATTATCAAAAGTGTCCTATCATAAATCCATTTCTAAAGTACCATTCAGTAGAAACATGACATTGTCACTCTGTCCATGATGATACTTCAGAAGAACTCACCAGAATAAAGTCCAAGTCCATGAAAAGACATTGAAAACATTTCGTCTGGGCCTTACTGATGTTTCTTAAACAAATTTATTCTTTCCAGAAAGATTTTCCTGAATATTAGTATTGTGGAAGTCCCTGTACTAGACTATGAATTTAATGGCTCCTGCATTACATATAATGAATTTTATTCAAGACGGACTCATACAAATAACTATAAAACCATATGAATATGAAGGATTCATATTTGTATTGGTTATTTTGGACTACCCAGGAAGTTGCACCTAAGCTCTACAGGAAAGTTAAATGTGTCTGCTGGATGTTGAGGACAAATGACGTTTATTTATTTATTTATTTTTTTTTTTTTTATTGAATCATAGTTGTGTACATTAGTTCAACCATGGGGTACAGTGTGGGGGCTTCACATGCAATCTGAGATATTTTATCAACCTGATTGACATACCATTCATGATATTTTC